>UELX01000124.1:0-126633 GCA_900480035.1 Eupelmus urozonus | reverse complement strand
CATTTATTTCAATATTTTCTTTAAATGCAGATAAATATATCAATAACTTGAGTTTCTTAAAGCGTTAGAGTCTAAAACTTTGGTTTTCTTCATATTTTGTTACCTAGAATCATATCCCAAAGTTTGAGCAAAATCCGTGATCCGGAGTCCTGGGCCTCTCCTAGTAAGTATTTTATCGCACTTAAATTTATCATTTTATCAATTTATAAAAATTTAATTTCATTATATATTGTTGAAGATGAAAATGTAATAAAATTATTGATCTATTTAAAAGTCGCCAGTTCAATCCCTTATTAAATTTAATTTTTAACTTGTTTCTTAATAATTTTTGCATGGTTGTATATCATAATTCATCTTTCTGGAATTAATCATGCTATAATATAAAATATTCAAGCATTTCATAATTTTATTAATAACTGGGCTGGCGTCTTTTAGGTCAGACGACAGTTTTATTAAATATTGGTCTTCATTAATCTTCTATAAAATTAAATATTGCACTTCAGAACTACGTAATGTTAATTTCAGCTAATTAATAAAGCATTATTTTAGAAAAATAAAACAGTTAGAAAGAATAAAAGCTATTATGTATGGAAATTTCAGAGTTGTAATATAAATAAAATTATAGAATAAGTGATGTGCTGGAAACCACTTAGCGTTAGATAAAACGGTTAAAGCTTTTCTTTAATAATAAAATTTCGAGAACTTTTCTCCAAGTTTCATCAGCATTTGTGACCTAAAAGTCTTACACTCTCTTTGTCAATAAATATATAATTTTCCACAATTTATTTAAGTTTTTTGAAAACCAAATCGATTAAATTCATCCGCACTAATAAATTGGGATTATTATGAAATTTTTTTGCTGATTAAATGGCAAAATCAACAAAAAGGACTTAAACCAAGCACAGTTTCAAGTACCAACAAAAAACAAAAATAATACAGAAAGTCGAAAAACATTAAAGCACAACAGGTACATTAGCTCCGCGGCTCCTTATTCACTCCACGTATCTCCTTAGAAAACAATGCGCGCGCCGCGAGTGCAAACTAGATAACAAACGAAGTTTAGGTACCTCTCGTGCCTCTCCTACCTCCGCTTACCTTCAAAATGCACTATTCAAAACGGCCGAGCTTCTCCCATCTGTTTCGCACGCCGGAGCTGCACTTGCGAAGTTAGAAAAAGTTTGAAAAAAAAAAAGCTCCGGAGCGAGCTTCTCTCTATTTCTCGGGCGAGTCTGCCATTCGGCTCGCGTAGATCCTCAGGAAAACAATGCACGCCGGAGTGCCAAAGTAGGTGACCAAGAAACTTGGCTATGCCGCCGTTCCGATATGAAACTCATCCAAGTTTATTAAGAGGATAACCGAGGGAGGGGCTTGGGATCGCGGGGTGCTACTAAGGTGGTAACATATAGGAAAGTTCGAGGGGGGAGAATTTGGGGTACGATGTATGCGCTGTTGTTGCGGGAACGAGTAGCTGTATTCGCTCGATACGCGACGTAACGAATTGGCTTTTAGTCTGCTGGTTTGATGTAAAATTTCGATAAATCAGAAATTAATTACTGGTGAATTTTGATTAAACGTTACTGTTCCTTGAGAGATTTAAGGTGCCTCAATAATCCTGTATTCACAAATTTATTTTAGTATTTACAATTAACTTACAATTTAAATATATCATAACAGCCCATAAATTTCAAAATCAATTCCTAAAGAGCGAAACCAAACCAATCCCCAACAAAACCATCCTACCCAAGATCCCCTTAAAAAAATCAAACTCGCAAACAAAAAAGCATCATCGACCAGCCGAGCAGCAAACATCTGCTTCGCAGAGATCCATAGCATATCCCACGGGCACTACAGGGGGTCCAATCTTGGAGGCTGATAGCGCAGGTTCAAGCCGGAATCACGTAGCGCAGTTTACGTCGATGGATGTATTCGGCTGCTGGCTCGCTGCAGCCAAGCGTAAAACGAACGTCGCCGTATCTTTCTTGCGGGACTTCGCCTCGATGTAATTCGGCTTCCGGATGAGAGCTTTATCTCGCGGGCAGGTCTCCTCGGCCGGAATAGTAAAGCACCGGGCGCCGCTGCAGTAAAAACTTATCGCGTCGTCTCTGCAGCGCGGGGGCCGCCCGGCGCTCGGGATTTTTATACGCCGGATTTTACTGAAAATCGGGCGTAATGACGGCGCCGTTTTCCACGTCGTTTTCTTCGCTGGTAGGGTTTTCTTGTAGGGTTGATGCGCTGCTTCTTGTTTTTTTGTTTGTTTTTTAAGTGAGGGGTAGTTGGGAAGTGTATGATGCGCTGTGGGTAGTGATTTGACGGGTTATGACAGTGGTTTGTTTAAGTTTGAAATGATTATAGTTAAATGGTTGTCTCATTACCTTTGGTGTTTAAATACATTCTGTGTAAAATACTCTGAATAAAGACTGATTTGAATATGTCTAAACCCAGAAAAAAACAAAAATTTTAAATTTCTATTGAAATTTAAAATTAATCAATTAAACTTTTATAATTTATAATTACAAATATATATAATTGCAATTGTATAAAAGTTATACCATCAGCATAAAATTCTTCTCAAACAAATAATAACCCTTTCTAAAATTACCCAAATTGATAAAACTTCATTACATACAGAACCGCAGAAACAAACCATCAACTCACAGTTAAAATTCCATCCTCCCATCCTCCTAACAAAACAAAACCCACGATGACAACAGAAAATATCCACCACATCGTCTCCACACGAATCGAAGAAGCAAATCCTCCCTCCATAATCACAGTAATTGAGGCGCGCTCTCCTAAACAAACGCCCTCGGCCCAAAGCCACGCAACAATAATCTTTCACTCGTCGCGCTCGGCGCAATTGCCAGGCACTTATCTCTTATTACTCGCGTCCGTTTCTTCCTTAGCTCCGCGATTAAGTTGTTTCGACGTCGACGCGAGGAGCAGCCGCGGCGCGAAACGAACGACTGCTCCAATTTTAAATGCCTCCGCCGCCGGAGCCGGCTATTGAATATTGATAAGCCCTCGGCTCTCGGATGACTTAATACGCGCCCCGCCAGAGAGTGAAATTGCGATTGCCGCACGCGGCATCGATATGCTCTTTTTTTTTTATCTATAGAGAAGCTGTCTTGTTGAATGGCAAGCGGCTCGTAAATAAGCCGGCATTGTGGACTCGCGCTTGCTGATAATTATTCGCTCGGCGCGTTTATTGCGGAGTCTAAATTTTTTATAACGCAGGCCGGGACGGCGCTGGCCTGTAATGTTGCCGGAGAAGCGCTGGGAGCTCTAGAAAAGCGGTATAATTGGTAATGGAGTGGTATAAATTAGTTGGATTGGCAATTTCAGTATGCGCTTTTATTTTCTTTTTAACGATCGCCGAAGAATACTTGAAACTTTTAGCTCTTGTTCATTACCCTGCCTCTTTATTGTTCGAGTGACTAGCATTTAAAATGAATGAAAATGAATGAGTTTATAAATTAAAGTTGTTAGAAAGTAATTCAGGTTGTGATTATAGAGGCGGAGTTTACAAACGAAACAATCGGAGACCTTCGTTAGGAAAATACTGATAAAGATGAATTTTGTGTGTATGTTTTACCTGGCGTCTGAAATAAAGTTAAATACAGCTCGTTTATGCAACTTTATGAATATAACTTTATAACCATTTTATATAATGTTATCTAACTAATCAGAAATTAAATTTTATTATTATATAGGTATTATACCTTGTTAATATTCTACTTAAAATAGAGTTTAATTAAGCCATACTACAATATTAATAATTTTATTTGTTGCATGCAACAAAAGTACTATATAACAGCACTACCTACTATAAATCATACTCCAAGTTTTTAATATAAAGTCATAATTTAAAGTTTTTTTTTTAATTAAAAGACTTTATGAAAAGTCATAAAGAGCCACTTTACAACATTACCCTTATGATCAACAACGCAATTAATTCCACGCTTAAAAAAAAAAAGTACACAGTACCAAACACCAGAGAGAAATTAAAAGCGCTTCATCATAGGAGAAAATCTCCTCTCGCAGATGTATAAATCGCGGCGGAGCTCGGTTAGCGTGTAAGACTGTAACTTTATCTACCCGGCGCGCACTCGGTAAGAAAGAGCGCCAGGAGAAAGAAAAACAGAAAGCGAAACGGTAGCTGCTGCCGTGCTCGTGAGAAATCAGGGATGCAGATAAGACAAAAGAGCGCGATTGCTCGCTCGCGCCTGTGGGTAAGCGAGTGAAAAGGTAAGCGAGAGAGCGAGAGAGCAGCTAAAAGGCAAGCAGTAAGCGGGCGCGAGGAATAAAAGGGAGAATCGGAGAAAAAGAATATGAAATCGTTCTGAGCTTGCTGCCTGTATCCCTTCATCTCGGCCATTTTTTGTCGAGCAAGGGTTTCTTGATCTTTTGATTCCGCTGGAATTGTGTGTATACTCATTGTATTGTGCCTTCGTTTGTGAGAATAAAAGCCTCGTAGATTCGAGGTAGTAAAGTTCATTTATAACTTTGACGGCGAGCTATTCGATTCTGGAGTTTAGTGTTGCGCGAGCGACTGTGTTTTCTTCTTACGTGGTGTTTCTGAGTTTACTTCGTTTGATTCCTGTGCGAAGTAAAGTTTGTTTAGAATAAAAAGAAAATACGGAAAATTCTAATATTATGTAAAAGTTATACTGCAGTAGAAAATATATTGTTTTAAATTGGCAAATTAAACGTCACTACTTTACAGTAAATTCAAAATTCAATCAGTAATAATTATATGAATTGACAATACAATCATTTTACTTAATTTAATCAGTTTCTCTATCAGCCCACAAAAAAATTTTAAATGAATCCTCAACACATTACTGCTTTGTGAGCGACGCTTTATTTTTAACAGAGTGAAAATTGGACCACTTAAATAAACAAATTTTACAATGATAAATACTATTTTAACAAAAATTGCAAAATCTTTGACTTTTTTTTTCCAAAATCTATAATAGTTTTAGTCAATATCAAAAGAAACGAACCTCCGTATTTTCAAAAGCAATTTCCTCAATCAAAGCGTAACAAGCCGAACAATCATCAATACAACCGTACACGCTAAGTCCGCCCAATCCGATCCATCTGATCCTTGTTTATTTCGTGCGCGAGCGGCCCCGACCGCTGTTCTATACAACCAGCAGGCCGCAAGTACAACCACTCGGCGGCCGCTCTCCCTAAATGTCGAAGTCGCGCTGCAGCAGCCGATGACTCTCGAGTCTGCAGCCGCGGGGCATCGATTGCCCTGGAGCTGCATCGGAAAAAGATAGCCGCTGAAAAGCGCAATCTCCATCTCTTTTCGTTCTGTGCACTTTTCTGATGATGTATAAGATTCACTTCATCTCGTTCTTTTCATCTTTGATGTGTATGTGTAGCTGACCTGTGGCCGAGCCTGCAAAGGCCGGTTAAGGGAGCCTTTGAGGGCGAGTACAGCAGGACGTGCTTGTAAAATCGCTGTTGACCTGGGTTGTAGATCTTGGAGGAGGACAATCAGGGCTCGTGTGCCGGTGCGCCTTGTCAGAGAGATCAGTCGGATTGTTGAATGTACTGCTTGGGATTGAGGAATGCTCTATCAAGATCGGAAACATTTACTTGGCCTGGTAGGGGATCGAGATGTAAGTAAATGTGGTAGGGAATCTTTGTCGTTGGTTTGTTGCTTTTTGCAAAATTGTTAAGGTGATTTAAAAGCCTTTTTGATACCGAAAACATAGAAATCTTTAGTTTAACGTTGAATTTTTAGTTTATTTCATATTGTCTCGTTGTTTCTTCAATGAATTTTCTTTTAGAAAAGTTGAACATTAAATCTACAGAAATGGGTACCTACTATAGCTATAATAGTGAGGATTTTCCGTTTCTGACAAATATAAATAGAGTTATGCAATACTTATTATTAATAGCAATAAAAATATCCTTAATATCTAATACTTATACACTGTATTAAAAACATTATACGCAGAACCATAATTTATAATAAAAAAAACTATTTTTTATAAGAAAATGAACTATTTAAAATAGTTTCTAGTATAGATAATATTTTATAAATAAATTTGTCTACGTTTTGAATATTTTATTAATCAAATAATTTTGCTATTTATTAGTACATTTTATAGTAATTATTTTATTTTCGATATTTATATAACATTTGATTAAAAGGTACACCAATTAATAAATTTTAAAGTTAATCATATTAGAAAATGAGGTTTCATGTAGCACTACATATTTTGGTAAAATCAACTAAACAATGCAATTAAATTTAAATATTTGTTTGATACAGTTTCGTTAAGCTAATTGAATAATCTTTTATTTATAACTTGATTTAAAATGAATTTAAAAATATTATTTATTTTTAATTTCGAATATACTCGATGTACACAACACTTAAGTAACATTGTGCTGTTTAAGTTCTTATTAACAAAAAAGTAAAGCAAATTTTCTAACAATAAAATTTACTGCTTTATTTTATTGTTATATTTGTTAATTTTATAATAACTTTATAGTAATAACTACTATATTTTTCTCGGTAAACCATTCAAAATCGTTAGCAAAGCCTTTGCCAACGAATTAAACTTTACTAATAACCCATCATCTCCCACAAAACCAAACGCTTCCCTCACAACAATCACTTACCACGCACTCACAAAAAAGCCCGAAAACAACGCTCCAAAATCCATCAGCAGCGACTCCCAAAATAGCAGCCCCCGAAAGCCCTAAATAATAACCGAGCTCCGTGCAGCAGGCAGCCACAGAGCGCGAGCGCGAAATAATTAAGCGCTCGATCCTCGCGCGCGCGCCGGGCGGATCCAATACCGAGACTCGCCGGCGCTGCCGTTCGGACCTCACATGTCGCGATCGGCACGAGTTTGCATGCGCACACATACACACACATGCGGATCCCGCCCCGGTAGTTTCCCATGATTGAGATACATAATCTGCGCTCGCCGATCATATGCATACCTCGAGACGGCCGGGGAAGGACGCGGCGCAGCCGGCGGACGCATGCGGCGGAGGAGGAGGAGGAATAGAAATGTGCGAGCGGACCAAGGTGGTCTGGATGCTAAGAGGAGTGGAGATGGGGGGAGGAGAGATAGTGGGAAGAAAGAGAGAAATGGAAGGTTATGCTGGAGCCTCGGGGAGCATTGTCTCTGCTTTTAGGTATTCAGAGATTGGGATTGCTCGTTGGTGAGTTTATTGGGCTTTTGATTGGCTGGTTTTTTGTTATGATTGGAGTTAACTTTTTGAATGAATATTGAATTAAAAAATATTGAAAATTTGTCCAATTTCAGTGGACTGTCGTATTATTACTTTAAAATGGAATAAAAATATTTTTGAAGATTGGGAATAAAAATATTATCATAAACATTAAGCGGTATCTCCTGATGACAACTCGAAACAAAAGAATTCACGAATATCATCACAGTAAATCTCGAACCTTGTTCTAAGCAACATAGCAAAAATCGAGATCCAACCATCCCAAGACCGTAGCTCTACTCAAAAGCACCGAAAATTTTACGGCTCCACCTAAGCCGACGTATTTTGGTCACGTACAGACAGTCTCATCTTTTCTCTCGGGAGCTGTTTAAATTGGCTAAATTTTTGCATGCCCATTCGAAGTTTACTCTTTCTTTCTCTCTCTAAACCTGTTCCAATGTCAGCCGGTCGAGCTCCTTCGTTTTCCAAAGCTCTTTGGGAATCGTAGGTAAATGTTTACAATGGGGAATCTAGATTTACCGTGCCTCTTAAAATACTCTCGTTGAAGAGTAGAAGATAAAGGACTGTGTTATAGTAGAGGGTGTGTAATTTTCTTATAATTGCAATTTTATTTTTATTAGAGTTTTCAAAGATTATCTATATAATAATTCTTTTACGTCGTACAAAATTTAATGGTTATATTCATCACAAGACAATTATCAAAAGTATAAATGAGAAAAACATACGAATATATTTTAAAATTCGTATAAAAAAGTTTTTTATTATTTCATTCATTAACATTATTTATTTATAATAAAATATAATTTTTAATATTTAAAATTTTTGATGAACAGTATTGCTAAAGTAGATACAGCACAAATGAGTCAGACATAATAGTGCCTTTATTAATGGCTAAAATTAAACATGTGTTTCTATGGTTTAGAATTAACGTTACTGTGTTTAAGTAAATTTTAACCCACGCACCCATAAATGTTTATTCTTAGGCATTTTTTGAAAAGTAAATTTCCTTCTTTTAACCGTTGATGTAAAGCGAATGAATAATTGCAAATTTTTCAAATATCAAAAATTATTAGCACGGCCTGTGAAATACAAATTTTTCTTCGATTCTTTCTTAATAAAGCCTTATCTTAACTTCATTCCTTTTACAAAACATCCCCGTAATTTACAATAATTAATAAATCTTCCCCATCCCAACTCTTCCTAAAACATATAAAATTCCACACATTTCCTCCGACACTACCTCCACACCGACTCCCCATTCCTCCAGTTGTCTTCCATCCCTCTTCCTCCTCCTTTTTCAGCTCGCAGCAGCTAGCTTGCGCGCTATCGAGCTAATTTACGATTTCGCGCGCGCGCGCACGCTGTTTTGTCGGGACGAATCGAAAACACGTGCATCCGCTCTCGAGACGAGAGCCGAGCTTGAACCTGTTTTCGAGATTCTTTCTCGCTTCGTTCTCTTTTTTGCGATACTTTCTTTATTTTCTGCGCTCTCGTGCGCGCGCGCGCCTCGCTCTGTGTTGACGAAGATTCAACGCGCGGGAAGCGCGCCCGTCGAGGATATATACACTGATGATATTGCTTTGATGAGGATGAGACTTTTTTCGCGTTCTCCTGCTTCAAAGCCCGTGTCTACTGGAATAGAATGCGTTTTAAATTACTAGACGTGAATTTTTATTTTATTTTTCGTTTGGCGGATATTAGTTTTTTTCCGACTCTTTTAGTGCGGATGCGCGATGAATTGAAATTGTTGAATCTGAAATTAATGATATATTCGGGATTTTAAATGAGCGAGTCTATACGTTTATAATATTAATACATAACGATTAAGATTAAATTGAATTTATAAATGATTATTTTTAGTAGAAGATATTTTATACGTATATAATAATTTATCTATATTTATTAATGAAATAAATTAATATTATTGAATGTTTTTTATTACTATGGAAAATGTATAAAAGGAAATCTTATAAGAGTATTCTATTTTATGTGAATATATTGCATTTATCGAAAAAATAATGATGAATACCTAAGAAAGAATTTGGAAAATACTAATAATAATTCAAAGCATGATGCAAATTTAATGTTCAAAAAGTATTTAAAAATTATTAATTTAATATACTACGTGATGAGACATAAATTCGAAACTAAACAACAGTACAGTGAAATGTTAAAATCTTTATTTTCTCGAATAATATTCCATTCATAATAACAAACTTTGTTCGAAAGTCTTTATCGCATTAAATTTATCAATTCATTCGAACGGCCCTCAACAATCGGATAAGCGTGAGAATTATCGAAAAAAAATAACACTACCCTACCTATACAATATGCAATCGCGCGTTTGAGCGTGCAAATGCGAGAAAATTAAAACGCCGCAGAGCGTTTATGCATATTGTAGCATAATTAAATTATACAGACCTACACACACAACTAGTTTCACTCCTCAGTATCAATATCCCGAATGAATAATGAGTACACGCGGCTACTACCTCGCATAATGCCAGCCGCTCGCTCGGCGATGCCCGTTCATTAAGCACATGTTAATTTATGCTCGCGCTGAAAGCCAGCCACGTTACGTCGTAAACAATTTAATGTAGAATTTGCGCAGCCACCGCCGAAAGTGAAAAAAAAAAAGGAAACCCGGCGTACTTAGACCGAGCCGCGCGGTCGATAATTTTGCGCTGGACTAAGTAAATAAAAATCAATTTGCATGAATTACAAATAATTGTAAGGCGCGCGGTCATATACGCCCGCAACGTTTAATTAAGGCCCGCTTAATTCCGCCTGAGCTGGGCTCATTTTCATGCGATAAAATCATGCAAAACGGCCTCTTAAAGTCGCGGCCGAGCCTGGGACTTGATCCGCCGGCCAATCTGGCCAGGAGCGACGGAGCACGAGAATCGTGACACCTTTAGAAAGTTTTCCAGGTTCGCTGGATGTGTGTCTGTGTGTGTGTGTGTTTAAGTAAGAGGAGGAAAAGTACGAAGGGCGGGTGGTGAATGCGAAGGAAGCCAAGTTGGATTTCGGGATGAATTTTAAGTAGTTGTAAGAAAAAGATTTGGGTGTCGAGAAATTTAATAAATTTTGCCGAATTATGCATAGTTGGTTCGAAAAAAGGATCCTTTGATAAGAATTCGTTTTTTGTTTGGTGAAATTAGGGATAGGAACAAAATTTTAATTTGATTCTTGAACTACGTGGGAATAAACTTTGAAGAGTTATTATATTAGTTTTTTCTTTTAGAGCAAGATAAACAAGTTTGGAATATTCTAGTAAGAATTTTTAACTATAAAATTCAGTTTTATAAAGAAGAAAAATAAATTCTAGATATGCAAAAAGCATGGAAAACACTTAATAAAAAAGAAGAATATGCTCTCATGCAAATGTACAATTTTACTTCAAATTACTTGACTTCTAGAGATTGGATAATATAAACTTTGCTGAGAATTTCTTGAGATTTTTTTATTTTTTTAATTAACTAGTTCAATAAACTTTGCAGATTTTTAAAAGAGATTTTAATTACATTTTTAAAACTGCAGTAAATGTTACAGGATACATGAAAAATTAAAAGTCGACATATTTAATGATATGGATACGTGTACATTAAATATGATCGCAATACACTGCAATCACATTTTGCCTCTTTAGAAATTAACATAAACATTAATTCGCTTAACTATAAACCGAAGCAAAATGTAACAATAACAATAAAAACTCAATATAAAATTGATTCCAAAGTTAACAAGAACAGCATTAATATTTTACAATCACATTACCTTTATTATCAATAATTACCAAACGTCAATAAAAAACATATCAACAAAGACACATTTAATTAACCACTATACTAAATATTAACAAAAAACTTATACCAATAAACCCTCACTCATCCTCAAAGAAAAAGACAACCCAAATGAAAACCAGCTGTCAGTTTTCAGTAGCACCAGCCCCGGCCGGTCGCATTAGCTCACAATACGCGTTTCTTCTTCCAGAGCAAATAAATCTCGCAAACGAGAACGAGTAATCGGTTTGTTGATCTGAAGCACTCCCAACGTCAGAAACGTATCCCTCGAGCGATATACTCTCCCAGCATCTGTAAAAATACCGTCTCGCCTCTGTTTGTTTGCGCAGCGCGCGAAAAATCCTCTAATTATACGGGGGGACAAGTACATCGCTACGTGCGATCGGCGCGCGCAACCGGTTGCTAAGTCACTCGAGACTGATTGACGGGGTTGCTATCGGGATCGGGTAAATTTAAACGCGTAAGTAGCGAATATTGTATTAACGTTGGGCTTTGGAGGAGAAAAATGATTGTGATGCAGGCGGATGGGTTGTTTGCTTGTTTTTTGCGGGCTGCTTTGAACGTTTCGACGCGCGGAGCTTGATTATTCTTTGATTAAATTTTACGGTAGGAATTGATGTTTTGACTGAGAGCGCAAAAGTTCTCGCTGTCTGTTTGTGAAGTCAATCATTCCTTTGGTAGGAAATAGCGCGAGTGAGAAAATTTTCAATTTTTCAGCGTTACGGTCGTCAAAGAGATGTTTTCGTAATATCCCTGCGCAAATTATTTCTTTGTAAATACGTTAGAATGTTACTTTAGCCTTTCATCTTTAGACTGAAAAATGCATATTTATATAATCAAATTTGACTCCATGCATCATCAATGAAAATACTTTATTCAATTAACAATTTTAAATCACGTCAAAATGACAGTTTCCTTATCAGTAAACAGACTTATGACAAATAAAAAGAACGACTGTAGCAGACGTACGATTTATCTTTGTTAAGCTAATTGAATGCTACCGGACTTTAATATACATCAGTATTTAAAACGATCTATTTACCCGTCGTCTAATCGCTGCTTCAAGATCGCAATTCTCGTTTCTTTATGAATGCTTGCTTCAGCAAAAGGAAAAATCTCATGCAGGGTGCATTTTTGCACAGTCAGCTGGCGTGTGCGGATGTTATCGATATAGTGTAGAGTGACAATGCAGCCGATCCGTCATCGTTTGTCGCTAGCTTTTCACTATATGAACTATCAAGAAGATAAGCAGTGATTGAAATTAAAAAATATGCTTTTGCATAATGTAAAAATTAATGGAATGTCGTGTATGGAAATAGAAGATGTATTAGCTAGTAAGATTGAAATGAGAGTAGGGGTTAAATTGTCTTTTTGTAATAATTTTAAGTTCTATTTTTGCCTATTATATTGATTTCATTTTTTAACCATATGCCTAATAGGTTTTGTATAAATACGTAGAAAAATATCTAAAAATATAAAATTTTAAATTAAAGTTTATAGCTTGTTTAAAAATAAAAAAATTTATAAATATAAATATCAAAGCTGCCATGAAGCATCGCGTAATCACAATATTAGATTTCACTCAATTCTTTGAACGTTCGTATTACTTACTAAAAACAGTCCAAAAAACATCAATGCGACAACACTTTTTGCTTGTCTGCACATTTTGTCTGCCGAATAAAATTTGAATGGCTTCTTTCGAGCATATATAAAATTAATACATCTTATCAGTTATAAATTATGCATGTTTTAAAAAAAATTTTACCGTTTTATTATAAAATAACCATACCTGAAAAAGTTATAAAAATTAAAATAATTTCACAACTTCATTAAATTTTTCGTTTTAAATCGTCCCCAAGACCCGCGGCTGAATACTTCAAAAGTCATAAGTTAAAATTTATAAGACATTCGGACTAATTCTCGAAACGGCGCCGTAAAGGCAAAGCTCTAACAGGATTATCAAAACGATTATGAGGGAGCTAATGGTAATATACTAAAAGGGAGGAATAAAAAAAGGAGAAAAGAAGCTCGCGCGCGGGCGCGAGGATAAGAAAAAGCCAGCCGTTATAAAAGACAATTTATAACGCGATAAAAGCGGCAAAAGCGAAGAACCGAGGGCAGCGCGCGCGCGCTGAACGGAAAAGAAAAATTGGGTAAAAGGTGAAAAGATTCGAAAGAGATAAAGTAAGTAGATAGCCGCTAGCGCTCCTCGCCTCTCTCTCTCTCTCTCTCTCTCAAGAGAGAATGTAAAAAAGAAAGAGAGCCGCTGGAAATCCCTGCGCGCACTCTCGAAAGCCATTGGCGCGGACTCGAGTATTTCAAACGAAATCCAGGCCGAAACTCCTCTGGAATTGCTCTTCGGTTAACTTTCGTTTCGCGCGCGCCTGCGCTGCTTACCATTCCTCCTCGCACGCTGCTAGCGTACTATACGCTTCTCTGTGTCGCGCGCTGCGAGAGGCTGTACCGGATGCGCAGGCATGAATAGAATGGCCTAGGCGAATTCCGGCGTTTATTGCGAATTTTACGCGTTTATGGGGCCGGGATTGCCCCCTCGAGGCGGGAAATTAACGTTTAGACTGTGACGCTGTGACGCTTTTGTGAATGAGCGTGGGGAAAATTAATTTAGTTCTTTTTGGGGAAATGAAGGATTTTATTTTTCGGTTTTTTAAGGCTGCGTTTTTATCGAGCTAAATTATGAAAAATAGCTACGATAAACAAAGTATACCTTACCATTTATTATTTATGAGTAATTATCCTTGTGATATTATGCAAGCACAGTAAAAAGCTTTAGTTTGTAAAAGTAAAAGTATACGGTGTACTTTTTGAAAACATAAAATTCTACAGTGTGTAAATATTCTGAATGTTCGACGTGCAAATTATGAAATATTAGCAGGTGAAAATAGAGAAAAATGTAAGGGCAAATATTTTTGCTCCAGAAATATTTTTCTTGCAAAAAAGAATTTCACGTTTATTTATACCTTCTTTTGTTTTTATAAAAATATTATAATATTTGAATGATTTCTAATATATAAATATTTAAAGAATTATAAATCTTTTTATGAGTCAACAAAATTTCCATAAAGTATAAAAAATAAACTTTAAAACCACCGACAATCCTACATCATTAACAACCACAACCAAAAAAACCCACCATCAACAACTAATCCTACATTGTCCCGCATCAAACCAACCCAGCCTATCTCTAAATCTCGGCAATCAACACGACAACTTTTCTCTATTACCCAGCAATCGTCCAATCATTAAACCCGCGCTTACCCAAGAAAATCCTTAGTGAAAGCCAACTGCATCGCCGGTCTCAACCAGCCGTCGCTCCGCCAGGATATTAGACTTTCGGCGCTCCGTGAAAAGCCTACGTCCGCGGCAGGCGCAATACAAATGGGATTTGCCGTCTCTCAAGCGGCTCTCTGTAAGCGCAAGCGAATTTTATCTCGCGGTGAAATCGCACTTGCTCGCGATTGAGCCGGCTTGTATTAGGCTTGCTGCATGTGTACAAATGGCCTAGCGTGACTGCATGCGCGCGCCATTTGTTTGGGTTGATTTTTTTTTTTTTTTTTTTTTTGTTTGGTCGGGGGGTTCGTGTGTGTGCCTAATCGGTCGGCGAGCCGGTCTTTTTTATTAATTATAATGAGGATTTGAAATATCCAGGTAATTAACGGTGACAAATTAGATTCTTGATAGGAGCGCAAGGGGCTTTTTTGCGCGGAGAGGCTAGGTTGGAGACTTTCTCGTTGGGTAAGAACTTTTGACGTTTTTCTTCTTGCTTAATTTATGGGGGGCTTTATGGCTTATTGGTATTATTTGTCGTTTAATTTTCGAGCTTGAATAAGTGGATTTCTTGGGTGCTGAAATGTTTGGTGAGTAGTTGGACGACTAGTTTTTGCTTATGATTATGTAATTATCGACAATTTTTTTTAAATTGAAGAATATAAGTTGTTAATAAAAAATATAATTAAACATCCAGATGAAAATTTAAGTATTTACATACAGTTTAATTTTTTTTTGTTTAAAACAGAACCACTTAATAGTTCAACTAGTTGTTTTTCTTTCAATTTTAATTTTAATTAAATTTGTAAAATATATAATTTAATAAAATTATTTAAACACTATAAATTTAATAGACACTAAAAACTTTAATACCCCCCAGTCAATGCTAACTCCGACAACGTAAACTGCGAGTAAACTGTACCTCTCAAAATTTTTAATAATAACATGCAATTTCCTGCAATTTCCGGCCAGCTCCCATATTAACCCAACAAAAGGAAGAAAATGTCAAACTTCCTACGACATGATAAACGATCCAACAATCAAGTTGCTTTCTTTACTCCCCAAGGCTTTTAATAAGTCTCAATAAAACTATGCAAGAAGCCCGGCATAATGAAACGTCAAACTAAGAAATTTATCGCAAAATTCTCCAAATACCCCGTCCGCGTCGCGTCACGCAAAGCACGTCCCATAATCCTCACAAATAAACCAGAAAAGCAGTCCTCCGCGCAAAAAGAAAGCCTAATAAACGTACACACAGCCTCTATAGAAAAGAAAGAGAGCAAAAAGTTCGTCCCAGCTATAGCCCCCTGATCGATGCCGGCGATCGATGTACAACGCACAGGGTCACTCGGGTAATTTCCCAGCCCGTTATCGAAGTCAATCCAGCACTATCGGCAAAAAGAGAGAGGACGGAGGAGAGACAACGGCGGGAGGAGATCGATGGATGCTCCATTCGTCGCGCGCGCGCGCGCGCGCCGGCTTCCATTAGACGCTTTTTGCGCTCTACGCCTTGACGATTCAATTTTTATCGGATTCGGGATGGAATTAACATCGCTCGTCCTAAGTACATTTGGAGATTGGCCGAGCGGAGGATCCTGGCTTTTATTCATAGCGTGAGGTCTAGGAGAGATGCGGGTTAAGTGGATTTCGCGATAAATATTTATGGATTCTATTTGCGGGCTTTCTTGCGATGTGCGGCGTGATGGATATGAGAGATTTTAAATTTGTATTGACTTGTGTTTTCGTTTCTCTTTTTATGATTCGATAGGAAATGACGGGATGTATGATGATTTGACGTTTAGATATTTTATCTTTTAACTGTCAATATTTTATAAATCGGCGAATAGTTTTACTTGACAGTATACTAAAATGCAGTTAACTATATTATAAACAAAGTAATTAAGTTATCATTCAACTCACTACAAACTGCTATAAGGCAGAGCCGTCAAGTAAAGTAAACGAAAGATAACGAAGCCATTTACATTCCCGCAAAACCATGCCGTCTTCAAGCATTCTCCCCTCAGCTCAAAACTCGAAACCAAAACAAAGAAAAGCCCAGCTGAATATCGAATTTAGAAAGTCGTCCCCGCAGGTATATCAAAGACCCAGTCGACACTTAATTAATCTTGTTCCCACTTGAGCCCTGTGCGTGCTTATACCCACCAGACTCTACCTCTCTCTCCATCGCTTGGTTTTAATTAATGAAAAGCCAGGCCAGCCTCGTTCGCTATAAGCGTCTAATGAAACAGAATTAATTGATTGGAGCTCTGGGCCAGCGACTAAGCAAGCTCCGTACGTACACGCACGCGGCCGTATAGCTACGTATACTGCATAATGGGACGCAGTGAAAAAAAAAGATCCGATCGATCGGCTAAGCGTTTTCGCGGTCGCCCTTTCTATAGATCAGAGCTGTGCGCTCTCTCTCTTATTCGGTTATCGGAGCTTAAGCGGCCGGCGCGATCAGCTGAGCTTTCCGCATTTTTCTCGCGCCGATCCGTTCGATTTAAGCCGGCGCTCCGGGAGGAATGGAGATAAAGAGGGATAACGAGGCGAGCGAAAAATGCGGGGGAAATGTTCATGGGCGGAGAGTCGAGTTTGATTATTTGGTGAATTGCGTGCTTTGATAAGGTCGGCTGATTTTACGTTCTTGGTTAATGATGCATTATGCAGGAAAAATGATGCCTACGTTTCAAAACTATCGTAAAATACAAGACCTAAAATAAACATACACCCTGCAATAAGAGATTTTTCGTTCCCCAATCGATACATAAATTACACCCGCAAACATCAAAAACGAAATCAATTAACCAACCGCCCCATTTGCAGCACGTATCAAGCTCACGCAAAAATTATCAAACACACGTTAATCGCCCGCAGCGCAACGAAGCCGATAAAAGAGCTCGGGCCATCATCGCGCCGAGAATTTGTAGGCCGCACGTGTACTTCGAGATACAGTTTATCGCTGATTGGCGCATTCCGCGCGCGCAGCGCTTATGTATCCGGGCGCGTGCCCGGATAACGTTAAGCGCGCATTGCCGATAATTAAGGATAATCAAGAGCAATCACGCATCGGGCTTACGCGCCGACGTTGATGAAGTCGCCGTTACGCTGTCGCTACCGAACCCAGCCGGAACTATTATCGACGAATGCTGGATTCCTTTTTTTTTTTGGTTTTTGAGATCGTTGGGGTTCTCGGCTGGTGGTCGAAATGGCAGGTTTGCGAAAAAAGGCGGACTAAAAACGTCAAAATTATTAATGGCCTGGGATCTCGGGGCATTGATGCATGGCCAAACCAGTTTGCGAGAGTATCTAGCCATTAGATATCGCGTGTGTTTAGCTGTCGCTTGGCGTGGATGTAGCTAGGGATTCTTATTTTATAGCCGCGTTGAGAGAAGAGTTTCCGCGGGAATTCGCGAGGCGATTAATTGAGTTAGATCCTCGCGGGTTAATTTGAATATGAAATTATATGCTTTTATAGAGATTCAAGGAAAATCTTCTGCCGCGGCTTTAACAGATTCTGAAGTATGGGAATGAAGAGGAGGTAGAGTCGAGGAGAAGATGGATGAGCTCGTGCTTTATGGAATTTCGTAACGATGCATATTTTATTGATTGATACGATTCAATATTTCATTTAATTAATAGCGTCGATACTTAGTTTCTTGTTTTTGTGCCATTAGATATTCTAATTAGATATGCGGAAAATAATTAGGTACTTTATGTATCCGTGTGTAATGTTTGTTTTATGTAATGAAAACGTTTTTCTTATGAATAATTTGATAGAGACGATATTATCCCTAGGTTGACTTCGTTATTTTAATTAGAAAACGCCGCTAAGAAAGCTATAAACTACTTTTTCAAAATCTACATACATTTTCATGTTTACATTCAATTTCCATTTTGAGATCCGATGCTAACGAATCGATAACTACGATTTAATTACCAATCGCAAAAATAAAATCTAAAAACTGCAATCTCGAAAATCAATTAATGTTTAAACTTCAAGTGACCGTATCTCAGATAATCATCTAAAGGAAAACCCGTTCGGTCGAAAAGCGCAGCTCGCAGACCGCCAAAGCAACGGCGCAGTTGCAAATTTTCGAAAGCTTCGAGCGCGCGAATCCAATCGGACAGCGAGATAAAAAATCAATCAGCGCCGAATCCGGGACGTATCGTTTTTAAATAAAGCGCCGAGGTTATCCCCGTGAGCGCGATCTCCGATAATCGAACGATCTCGCTCTTGTACACACGCGCGCTGCTTGTATTTTTCATCCGCTAGCGATCGAAACTCGTCGGTTTTTAAGCCAGTGGCGATATTCGTTTGTCGTTCACTCGACTTTTTCGAGTAGGGCAAAGGGATGTGCAGAGCGGAGTGAGAGAAAAAGAGAAAGAAAGACAAAAGAAGAGAGGCTTGACGAGCGCGAAATATTTGAAAGCAGATTTTTGGTTTGATCGAAGCGTTTGCTGGAAAAGTGTGAAATTTGATAGTTGTAAAAAGTCACGAATAGTGAACGATTCTTTTTTATTTGTGGCTTTTTCAAATATAATTTTTTTTGGAATTTTCCAAAAGTGTAGTTTAAAAAATGTATTTTTAAGCTTTTGTTCCATTAAATGCAATTTATGTATTTTGTGAAAGGCTGCAAGTAAAGCATAAGCCATCTTAACACTAGAAAATGTACTTTTTTTATATGACTATGTAAATAATGTGTTTTATAACGAATTATTTTGTATGTTTACAGGTAAAGATCATTACTCATTTAATCGATACACGCCAGAAAATATTCCTAAAATGTACAACATGTCGGTGAGTTCTACACAGATTATAGAAAATACTTTAATAGAATCCAAACAATATGATAAATATTTTCATTAACTGCAGAATTGTAGGGGAGATCGGGGCTAGTTGGCTACAGGGGTAAATTGGCAAGATACTCAATATCTTTTCGTCTAAGCTCTACATTGCTATTTACAGCTATCAAGAATGGAGCATATATGTGTGTAGGTCCATCAATATGTATAAGTTGTAATTACACATTTTTAAACTAATAATATATTAAGCATTTTGTCAACTTACTCCTATAGTCAACTAGCCCTGGTCTCCCCTAGTCTCCCCCAGTTTAAAAAATTACTGACACTAAAACACTATACTAATGTCAGTTATACGTTAAAAGCAATACATAAATTTACTTAAAAGCACTTTGAAATTTCTAATTTTTTAGTAATAGCAAAACTACTTGAGAAAGTATAAATTTCAAGTAATGCTGCTAGTTTTCTAATAATATTTGAAAGGTAAAAATTATATGTATAACGTATTCCAAAAAAGTAAAAAAAAACGATTTATCAACCACCTTTACACGATCTCTATGCTAAGACAAAAAAGAGCAATTCAGCCCAAGTAGAATCAAACTCGCGACCGCTCGCATATCGTAGATTTCCCGAGGCAAATACCTACATAAACCTTCAGCTAGAGCACTGTAGGAAGAAGAAGAAGCTCCAGGGGAAGAGAAAGAGAGAGGGAGAACAGTGAATGGGATCAACGAAGGAGAATATTAAGATAAGCAGAGCTCGGCATCGAACTTACCGTTCCGTACCTTACCTTTTTAACTCACCTTCCTCCTTGTCGAGGGGCTCGCTACATAAGAGCCACGTCAATGGGCCGCAGCAGCCAGAAGGAGAAGAAGAAGAAGAAGAAAGAGAGAGAAGGAGAGTGGGAGTTCAGCGGCCTCTGCAACGGAGCACACTTCATTTCCCTTCTTGAGGCGCTACTCTGGACTACGCTCGGTTTTTTTTTGCTTTTTTGTTTGCTCCCAAGGGGCCCTAAAGTCACTCAGGCTCGCTTCTCTTTGTTTTTTATTTTTTATTTTTTTTTTAAATTATCTCACGATGTCTGTTTTGTATACCGAGGGAATATTGTAGAGCAAATATTTTTCGATCCGGATTTTAAAAGGGTTTTTTACGCCGTTTTTAGTTTTGGTTGTTTAGAGTTGGTACATACTTTACAAATTTATGGGAGAAACGCCTTTTTTACCTTGGAATAAAATCCACCTTATTTGCATAACAGTTGCAGTTCGGATATTTGGATCTTGGCCAAATGACGGTTTTAAGATCCATTATTGTCTTCGGCATTTCGACCGCTAAGCTCGGAGGTTCGTTACGTAGTTGAAATTTAATGGCAAGATCGAAGTCCAATTTGAGTTTCGCAAAATTTACTAAAACTTTTGCAATTTGGTCTCATTAATGAAACTATTCTCAGTGCTCGTAAGAGACGCTGGCAAAGGGGATTCTTGTTTCGAAAATTCTAGTTTTGAAGGCGAAATTGTTTAACAATGTAGAGACCTATTTTTTACCAAGATCAAAAAGTTAGTCACTTCAAAAATTAGTTTTACCTGCTTATCTACTTTATAATACTTTAATCTAGAACTATTAAAGTTTGCTTCTTGAAAATTAAAAGTTATAACGTACCTAATTTTATTATATCTATATTCGTTCAGAGCAATTAGGTTTTTAAGAAAGTTTCGAATTTTTCTATTCTAACATCCAACTTGAAAGAAAATTCTTTTATTTAAAAAAAAATTCATTCCTAATTTGTCATTGATTATTTGGAAGATACCAACACGATCAAATCTAAAGAGGAGTGCTCTTATACTTTCTCTCAAAAAGCCTCAGCCTCGTAAAAATTAAGTCAAATATACCATCAATTTAATAGTAGCGATGGTACTCGACTACAAGCCCGATAACCAGGAGATAGGAATAATCGAGTCGCCTGGAATATACGTACGTCTCTCGTCGAGCTATTAAAATCCTCGATAGCATCGTAAAATCCGGCGTCTTAGCTCCTGAAACTTGAACTTTACGGCGTGGCTCCGCCAGGCACAAAAGCACGTTGCAAGCGCGCGTGTCATTGACTTTCTTTGTGCCCCCCTCGTCTCTCTCTCGTCGCGGATCTGGGTCTCTGCACTTATCGTCTGGGCCAATAATGAAGGCGGACAATGTCTGAAGCCTGAAAGCTCGAATTTGTCGTGCTGGTATGCGGCCGTGATAACCTTTCATTATACTTTTGTGCTGCGCGCCTGTTAACTGACAAGTGGAATGGAAGGAGTTGAATTGCTGATCGATTGTGTTTCTCTCTCTGCGCTGCAGTTGGGACCTTTTAGCTCTGATCACTTTATGTCTGTGGATGATTTGTTGATGTTTCGACGCTTTGTGGTCTTTCTTTAACTGTGTAATTTATGCGTTTCTATGTGGATAGGAAATTGTTTTTGAAATGGGATTCAGCTATGATACTTTTTAAAAGTAATGGAAGCCGCGTGGAATGAACCGAAGCCCAGTAGTATTCATCCATGCAATATTTAGGTTAATACGTAAGACGCATGCATTATGCATTTTTATCTCAATAAGTAAAAATATTTAAAACTATTCAACTGAATAATTGGACACTTGACTCCTTGAATAACTGAATTATTTTAGCGGGGTCAACAGCTAGACTCGTCGGATCGAGAGTAACATATAACGGCTGAATTTTGATCTCATTCACCGAACGGACGGTATATAGCTGACAAGCCGGCCAAATTCCATCATGCGATCTTTCATCCCCCGCCGGCTATTTTTCCTGTTTCTCTCGAAAATTCCATTTCAACACTCGACAGGTAGTAATCATCATCGTTCCCCGGGGCACGCGAAGTAGACTGCATTTTTAATTGATTCGGGGCTGAATCTATTATGTAAATACAAAGCAAACGGCCTGACGACTCAATCCTTCAGCGGTGCATAATTGGACCGTCTGAGACAAACAAATCAGATGCCCGAGAGAGATTAGAGAAAGAGAGAGACTTAAAAAGAAATTCCATCAAAAATTTTTTTCCCTTCGTTCCGAGGAGAAGGAGAACTCCCCCGCGAGAGCGGGCTAATTACCGGCAGGCACTCGACTTATTAATAGCGCACGACTTGGTAGTAATTGGTCAATCACGCTCGCCTTATTATGCCGCGAAGCGGAAGTGCAAAAGGAGAAACAAAAGCGGAGGAGAGAGGCACGACGAGCAGCCGGCCTTTTAAAGTCCTCTTCTCATCTTCTTTCTTATCCTCTCTGCCCTCTTGCTTTATTTCTCTCGCTTGTTCATCTTTGAGAGATGGGCTTCGAGCGGGTTTTAACTTTATTTTCTTCCTCTATTTGATAATCTTTGCCTATTCTCGAAGTTATTTCGTTAGTTGTCAACTGATCCTCGACTTTTTTTCATCTCTTATTAACATAATGAGATTACTTTTGTTTTCTGTTGAAGAGTAGACAGCAGCAATCTAGATTATTTTTAAAAGATTATTTTTAAGAAGCTATAATACAGCGGTAGTAGCTGACATAACTTGAAATAACAAAAATGAATGTTATAATATACCTATTATTTTAAGATCGATTTAGAATTTAAAATATACTACTGAAACTGAATTCCCACAAATATTTTCTCACAACACATTTTTTACTATACATAGTATATTCAAAAACAGTGAATAATAATAATAATATTTTTTCATTAAACCTTTTATATTTTACAAAATCAATTTCATTTGTATACGCGTTCGAAGCTATTAAAATAGCTATATAGTCACTGCAAATTCGAATATGAATTCAACTTCACGGTAACTACACCAATTTAATAACTTCAAATATCATGCAAATTGTTAAATTTACTACCGCGCGCCAGCCCGTCCGCCCTCTCTCCCTCGCGTTTATAAAATCGATATTACCGACTATCCCACAATCACGAACACCATTAACTCTAAACGCAATAAATCTCCACTCCGGCAAACCATTTGGCCGGCCTAATCCAATCAAGAATCTCCAGTGCTATCAATTCCAGCTAAATACATTCCAACCTCGCGCGACCGCCGTCAAAATCTCGGACAAAACCGAGTAGGCTGCCTTCGCAAAGACAAAGCCAAGGCACACACCCAGCTCTCGCTCGTTCAGCCTGCGCGTTTCCCTTTCATCCTCATCCGTCAAGAGCGGAGGGAAAAAAAGAGCGGCCGAACGGCACGCACGCTGGATAAGCAGTAGTAGATCTCTTCTGGCCAAACAATCTCCCATTAGCTAATTAAACTTTATTATATATGAGCCTCTCCGGCGCCACCCACGCTGAAAGATGACGAACGAAGCTTTCTTCCTCTCGATGATCGTCGGCGACAGTGTATAGTCGCGTAAGTACGGCTGAGGCCTAGGTGCAGTGTGTGCGCTTGGTAAGTTCGCATTCCAAGGGCTCTCGACGAGTGTCGCATAAATAGGTCAGCGCAACGATGCCGACTCTCCTTTCTCCCTCGGCTATTTTATATATCATATTAATGCGCTGGACGCGAGAGGCAGAGGGGGAGAGGGAAGTGAAATATGCGCGAGAGACAAATGAATATTAACGGCAGACGTGAGCGAAGAAATGGGTCGACTGGTTTTCTCAGAGTCCCGCGTCTTACATGACGCGGGAGAGTCCTTTTGTTTTGTCTGCGCGCGCGCGAAGACGAGGAGTGACCGTTTTAAGTTATTGCTCTGCCAGTAAAGCCGAGAGTGGATTTTTCCATGAGGCAGCTTGCACGCGAAGCTGGACCGCTTGGCTCTCTGAGGAGAGGGTACTTACTGATGCTGCTGTTGTCGTGTTAAGAGCGCATCTGGATTCTATTCAATTTGTTTGTGTGAAGAGCTTTCGTAAATTCGAATGGAGAATTTTGGTTTTTAGTCGGATGTGCTGGTTGAGGAGATTCACAGGTGATAAGCAGAGAGGGTAGATGTTTTCAAAGCGAAATGTACACTGGGATCTCAAATTATAAAATGGGGTAATAATGAAATATTTATCAGATAGAATTAAATTTTGAGAATTCGATAATGTCTTGTTTTCAACAATCATTCGCAAATGAAAAAATTAAGTTTTAATGAGACTTTAAAAGACGATTTTTAATACTTAAAACTCCAGTTAACAGAAGGACTCTCTCTCTCACTGGAAAAATTCATTGCAGATTCCTTCCAGTAATCATTACTAATAAAAAACCATTTAACGAATTAATTTGATAATTTTAAAAATAGTTCGCTAATCATTTCTATAAACCCTATTTACAAAAAGGCATCATAAGATGTCCTTTAAAGTTTTTTGTAAGTCTGATCTATAACTTTTTTACATGCTTAACATGTTTAAGATAATAGAATTTGAGACCTAATTTTAACATACTCCATAGCGGTAAATGAAATTAAAATTCCATTATTAACAACCACTTTGTCGTCAATCTGAATTTTTTGGGTAGATATCTATACATGACGAAAAAGTATTAAAAACATGCTTTGTAAAAAGTTATGAAAAATTATTTTTTACTTTTTATTATATCTTTTTCAAGAAAATCATGTTTGTTAGAATTTCTTTTAAATATATTTTTATAATTTTTTTTCAGTTACTATAGTAACATATTCAAACTTTTTAATAAAAATGGAAATTTTTATAACCAATATAAAAATTTTTCTCTCTTTGTTTTTTAAATTTTATTTTATTTTATTTTTTAATTAAAATTTTGATTCAAATGTTTGAAAAACGTAGCTATGATGTCAGAAATACGACGTTAGTTATATGGCTTCAATTAACAAACCTCCCTTAAAAATATTAAAGCTTACAAAAAACTTAGCAAATAATTTTTAAATTCAAAATTTTAACTCATAAGTAAATTCTTCTCACTAGTAATGAGTACTGTAAGAGCTCTGCAGAGTTTTTTTTCAAGTCATTAAAACTTATTTATCGAATAAGCACTCGCTTTGTAATCTAATCCTATTTATTTTGACTCTTTGATTATTTAGTTTTAATTTCATTGATTTGTACAAAAAAGTGTTTTGTCCTAACTTAAAACAGAATTATCTAGGATACTAAATAAATGCTGAGATAAAAAATACAATGGTGGTTTTATTTGAGACTTGTTACTTTTAAAAATATAAGTCTAGTCTGAAAGTTATGAATAATAAAAACATAAAAACAAAAAATACCCACAAAATTTCTGTAAAAATCTTTCAATTTTTATAAATTTTTATTTTCCATATTTTTGTACACTCGTTGAATCCGATTTATGTTTTTAATAGCAGCATATTTTTATAATGACATCCTGTCTCGTCCTCTTTTAAATTTTGTAATTTCTGGCTCATTTTAAATCACTTCTTTTTTTAAATTAATCAACGTAAAGCAAAATAGATAATAGAATAGCTAAAAAAGACCGCACAGCGCCAATTACCAAATTACCAAATCCACAATTACCAAACCTGATCCCCCGCTACCAAAAATCAATTCTCCAAAGCCTCCACAAAACCCATCCCCCAACCCCCACCAAAGAAAGTATTATTCATCAAACACCCCGCCGCAAATTCCCGCTCTCCAGCAAAGCCCCAACATCCGCGCCAATCACCCACGCGTATCAATCCGAAACTATAAACAAACACGTAACGTCGCTTCCACTCCCATACGCTCACAGGCACCTATATATACAGTATAGCGACGTATTGTCGCCTCGATATATCCTCCGATCGCGCGGCCGGCCACTAATGATTCATATCGCGACCGCGCTCGCAATTTCCGCGCTCCCATGATAGCCTATCGGGGCATTATTTCGTAATAATGCCCGCGCTCGTTCGCGGGGGCGTTATCATCGCGCTGACCCCGCCGTCACCTAGTCCGCAATGTGGCGCGTTTCAATTTGCCCAGCGCGGATCATTTTGTCAGTTACATCTGCAGCGCGCTGGAGTTTTTGATTTGACGGGTGAGTGCGGTGACGGTGACGAGGGATATTTTTAGAGATGGGTTGGGAAGGTTTGACTTAAAGGAGTGTGTGGATGAGACGTTTGCTGGATGTGGCGGGTTTGGGTGAGAAGGGGAGTTTATGGAAAGTAGGTCGAGATGGTGTGAAATTTGGGACAGGATTCGCTTTGAGAATGTATAATTTTGTGGTGCTAAGTTTATTAAAATATTATTGAAATTTTGTGAAATAGAAGATTAAAACAATAGTATATCTTATGTATTATATGAATAATTTTAACAATTCAAAAAATTTTAAAACGATTATTAAAAACAAATTTTGTATGTGTATTAAAATTTATATTTATTATGTGCAAAACAGTTCGCCATCAATTCATAAAATAACTATTATGCAGAGTTTTAAAGATAATAATAAAAAATTCAAACAATCGTACTTATAAATTTATCATTCAATGGCACCACAACGCATAATACATTTTAAAAATTTCAAACAATTGTTTATTTTTTTTATACGAATAGATCCGCAAGGTAGAAATGAAATGAATCATTTGCGACTTTCTATTCGTGATTCTACAAACAAAATGATAAAGCAGTATAATTGTTCTTATGATTATTCTCATAAAAATATAGTAATGCTCATTGTCTCAAATGATTAAAAAACGAAAATGTTTTATCTATTTATATATATACATATATTAAATCACAGTATATAAATAACAATAGAATTCATTAAAATTTATTATTTCTTATTAATTTATAAAAACTATAGATTTTAAAAAATCGATTATTTATAAAGACATTTCAGTATTGAAAAATTTTTTGTATGACTTTAATTGGATACAGCTTGGAAGAACTTTTTAGACCTCTACAAAACATGAGAACTAAACTAAACATAGATGTGACAAACTTTTTACTCGCATTCTAATCTAAGGGTTCTCAAACATAAATGTATAATATTCTATCTCATAAACGAAATTTCTAACTAAATGTTCAAAATTATAATAAATAAGAATTATATTAAAATCCATATAAAAAATCAATCACTTCAAAAGACTCAATATGCATAATGACAAGTACCAACAAGATTACTTAATCGACAATAACACTCTTAAATCACATCCTTCAGTCAGCGTCTCTCATCAGTCCCAAAAAAAAAACCAGCACCAACATCAATGAACCAATCCCCCAGCGTCATTCATCCCGGCAAACTCCCAGCGCTTTAGCCAGCGCGTCTCCATCTTCGTCCTTAATCCCAAGCTGCTCTTGTTCTCAGGGAAAAAGCGCGCGATATTCGCACGTCGCTCGGTCGACAGCTGAATGTGCGAGAGCCCGCATCTGTTTTCCGGGCTCCGCGGCGAGATTACAGCGCGGCCGACTGATTGCAGACTGCTTCGCCGAATTTTTCCACGTCGCCGGGGAAAATCCTTCTTTCGGCGGAGCGCGGGAGAGCTGGGATTGATTTTCGCTGCTCGCCGACTTATCTCGCTTAGTTTCATTAACGAGCTGCGCGCCGCGATTTGTCGGCTTGTCGTTGAGTCGGTAGTTTGCGGATATCGCGCGGGTTACGCTGGATTTGGAGGTGTTGGTTAATGGGAGATTGTTGGAAATGCGTGGAGGTTTTATAAAATTTTCATGGTTTCGAGAAAATAAATTTGTACGATTAATGAGTTGTTTTATGAATACGAAAAAAGGAGGAAGGTAGTTTTCTTAGCATTGTGTATTTTTATGGTCAGAATATTTCTAATTTAACATACTGTGACAGATAAATTTTGCAACTGCGCCACGTTCTAACAATATCTTTTAAATGAAATCTTTGATATATCGATGGCTCCTATTCATAAAGACGGATTCCAGAAACTAATTTAACAAAGACGTATCAAGATAGTTTAGACGAATATCATTCGCCTTTCTTACGTGTTTCTGGAATATCCGTCCTTAGAGCCGTCTGTATCTTCTATTACCAAAATAATGGTCGAATATAAATTTAATAAAATTTTCCAAACTTGTAGAATTCAGAAATTTAAAAGCTTTTAAAAATTAAAAAATCCTTCGGATTTTAAAATAATTTTCAAAGCTAGCTAAAACCTCAAAATTATTTTTTCTTCTACCACAAAATGCGAAAATTTGAACATCGTCCTAAAAAAGAAGCGTCAATAACTTCAAAAAAATAAAAAACCAAATCTACAAGCTTATCTCCAACACATCGTAAAAAATAAATCAGATCCCAAAATCAAGCGTAAAAACAAGCTCGCGATCGCTATCAGCCTCATCAACCAATCCAAAAGTGTAAACATGCTACCCCAGCGAATGATCGATGTCCCGCGCGTCTTCCTCCTCGGGGCAATAATAAACACGCGCGACGAGAAATCTCCGAGCGGCGGGCGAGAAAAAGCTCGCCGATAATATATACGCCCCGGAGCGCGCGCGAGAGCGTGCACACATGTTGCCCCCGAAAACTTACCGGATCCACATTAATATCGGCCGAGCGCCGTTCGACGCGCGCTCATAATAAATGTCCTGTACGTGCCCGAGCTGCTGCGCTGCCGCCGGTATACGCGAGATACTTAGGAGGAAAGTTGGTCGGACCGGACGAGCGCTCTGTGTGTCTTAAGGGGTGGATCAGATGTGAGCTCGTGAGTTTTAAGGGGTGGAGGTTTGAGAGGGTTTTTTTGGGGATGTTAAAATTAGATTTTTTTGGGTAGGTGGTTTTTTCGGGTTTTAAGTTGGGAGTTGTAAGAATGGTAGGAGAATGGGAGGCATGGGTAAAGTAATTTTAATAGTTCTCGTTTAATTGTATATTTGGATAATATGTAGATTTCCTTTTAGATTTTATATTTAGTTCTCAAAGCAAATAATTGTATAAATAAATCCAAAATCGTGAAATATATCCAAAATAATTTAATTTTATAATGTTGTATAATATTTAATGTAGCGTCATAAATTATTGTTATTATTGTATATTTATATCAGGCTCGATAACAAATGCTATTATATTATTTAGCATTATCTGAAATGTATGAAACATATCCTTCCGTAAACTATTTGGATCAATATAAGAAGCGTTACATAATGAATAAACTTATATTTGAAAGAACACTGTTATTTTAGCGTTGTTTTATTTTTACGAAGAATCGATTACCTTAGACACAATAAATTATAAATCAAGGTTCTATAGATAGATGCAAATCATATTGTGAGTAATATTTAACAGCCGTATAGTTCAGACGAGCACCATTCAATCGCATTAATATTTATTTTCATACCATATAAACATTAAATTTCATCAACTAATTAATGTACAGTCGAAATTTGAATATAATATTTAAAAAAAAGAAGGTCGTTAATTAAATTCATGTAAAAATACAAATTTTCACACAAGTTTCCAACATCTCGAATAAACCATTATAGTCACTAAAACAATCTCCAAAATATTTTCATACTACTTCAACGTAACCATCTCACCCAGCATAAAACCCACCTCCTAAAACCAACCGACAGCTCCAGCTATACACAAACCCTGCGCCCTTCACCTTCACCACCACAAAATCCGTGTCCCGTCGCTTAATTCCCATTTGCACATTAACGCGCATCTGCAGCCCTGGCGCAAAAAGCGAAGCAGAAAATAAGAGGCCCAAGGACGCACAAAAGCCGGCGGCACCCCCCAGCCACACTCGCATTTTCCATTTCGCGTAATCTCGGGGCGAAATGAAAAGAGGCTGCTTTTCTCTGTCGCGTCGCGCGTGTTTATGCTAATACGCGATTTTTTTCGCCGAGCCGCCGCTAACTGGCTAAAAAGGATATCAGAGCAGTGCGCCGAGGCTTGTTTTATGCAACTTTCCTCGTTATTCGCGCGCTATATTCTCTGCATGTAGGAGAGTGAGGTGAGAGCACTGCTTGAGGCGTTTCCCGCCTCATCCGGTGCGCGCGCGCGCGTCGAGCAGCTTTTGCTTTGGGCGAATTTTCCAAGCTGGATGTACACCCTTCCAAAGTATCCGTCTGCTCTCTTACCTCTTGTTCCGGCCTCGTTCGCGGCTGATGATTTCTCGATGAAGTTTGTTAGTTACGCGCGGCTTCGTATTGGTTGGCTTTTGTGCGGTTGGCATTTTTTTATGTATAAGAATTAATTTTGGAGTAAATTATTTTGCTTTTATAATTTTTAAGTTAATTAAAGTAATAGTTGACTCAACTGGTGTAACTAATGTTGATGAGAAATCGAATTAAATAGTTACGACATTCTACTAATGATGAGAGAGAGAGAATTATTCTTGTCGCGCAAAATGAGGCGAATAAATCGAGATCATCTAAGCATACTTATATGAGATATTTTTATCATGCGCAGAAACATTTTTTAACCTACGTTGCAACGTGCCCACGTGTGCAATTGTCAATTTTTCGCACTCACATGTATTACGTAGCATAAATTTTAATTAAGTGAATGTATTATTTATTAGCCACAATTTTTGTTACAGTAAATACCAATCTTTATTAATATTTTATTTACAAAAACTACTCTAAGTTCCATCTCAAATAAACGTGGTATTTTTGGATACGGTGAAAACTATCATTTACACTTCACAACAGGTTTCAATTTAGTTTACAAACCCGTAATATGTACATCAGTTCAAAGTCATATTGATTAAATACTTTTAAAATTATTGTTATATCAATGAGATAGTGTGTCGATAAATCTCAATCAAATTATTGACTAGCTGTCTGTAAAATTAGATTGTACTTATAATCGCATGGATTGACTCAGAGTGTATGGAGTATTTCAATCCGACATGACAAACAGGATATTAATCCTACTTTGATTATTATTTAATAATAATTATAAATTTACATCAAGCCTATTTAAACTTACCGACTGTGTCACGAGTGTAATTGACATTTACAATAATGTTTGCTTCCTCACTGAGGAAGCTTTGTATAAATAAAACGTTTATAGAAAATCACGTCAACACATTTTAAATTATTTAGAATTTTATACGCACAGTATTTTCAAAAAATTTCTGTTTCTATAATTACTCGTACAAAGAATAAAAAAAAAACACGGTATTACACTAAGAACAAATTACACTTTCAGTATTCCAAATTTTATTAAAACTGTTACACGCAGCAAGGGTAGCAGGCGTGTTTATTTTATTAAGGAAGAAAGAGAAAGGACTTTCTCATCGCGCAGCCGGGCAACTACTATTGTACGCTGCGAACGCAGGAGTCTGCAACGTGAAGGATGCATGTTATCTAAAAAGCGATAATGCCTCCCTGTTGTCTTATATTTGTAATTCTTCGAAGGTCAAGACCCGATCCGTCGCACTATGTATAAGCAGTGCAGCGTCTGCATCAGCATTAGATTTGCATGTGTGATTTCCCATCGTGGGAACAGGTGTGCGTTAACTGTTATTTTTAAAAGATAATATTAAAAATAGTTATAGAAAAATAACATTTAATCGAAAAAATATAGTAAATTATTATTAAATTAGAAGAGAAAGCTTGAGAATAATGCAGAAAAGAATATTAAAAAATAATGGAAAAACAATTTTAAATCAGGAAACGAACTCTAAAATATCGTGAATTTATGGGTAAAGGTGACAGTAACGTTCAATATTGTGAATTAACCGTGAATAGGGAAAAGTATTTATGTAACAACACAAAATAAATATTTATTTGTGTATTTATTTCAAAAACAGAATTATATAAAAAAAGTTTAATTAATATTCCAAATAATTAAATTATAATAAATAAATAAATGAATAACAAAGATTTTTTAATGTATCAATAGGATTTATTGAAATACGAGATTATATCAATAAAACAAATTCTTTTGATTAAACTAACAATTTTTCAATATACTAAATAAACTTTATTTTGTTAAATACTGTTAAAGATAATTTGATTACAAATACGCTTCGAGGAAGCTTAAGTGCCGGCAGCTCACGATCTATTTTAAATATGTGAACTAATAAAGCCCAGCAGCTCCAGCCAAATAATTGAACAAACGAATTGTTTCAGTCCTCCAAGGAAGTTGGAAATACTTCATCTCCAGTGCCTAACAAATAGCATCGCTTAAAACTCAAACTTTCCGCAAGACTAAATTTCTTCCTCGCACGATCGGCAAACTCATTCTATTATACCGAGCGAACAATTTTCAAACTACAATCCAATAACATCTAATCGAATCTCCGATAAATCAAAACTTTAAAGCGAGCTTATCCCATTATCAGCCGGGCCCCCGCGACAGCAGCAGGAACAAGCTTGCCCCGACGAGGCGAATTAAAAATTTCACGTCGACGCCTCGTCGTTATCAATAACGCGCGCACGCCTCCGCCTCCCCATAAAATTACCATCAGCCGCGGCTGCAAACTCCCGCTATATGCTCAAATTTGCGTGCTCTCCCGCCGGCAGTTCGGCTACCTTGCAGCTCTATGCGCCGCGTCCCGCAAGTTTAATACGATAATAAAGTGGCGCTTAACACACTCTACACGTCTATCGGCTGGAACCGTCGGCTCTTGTTCGCGGATCTTTAGCTCGAGGAGCGCCTGTATAATTCGACGAGGTAGAAGCCGGAATTTCTCGCGCGGGGAAAAAACAGTTGGAGCAAAGAAAGGTTAAAGTTCTCCGTGTGCATATACAGCTGCGGGATCTCGGATTCACGAGGTGCGCGCCGAGCTAGCTCGGCCAAGTTTTTCGGTGTAATTACCACTCTTTCTTTTTCATCCGACTGAGAGGGGGGAGAAAGCTGACTCCTTTTCTTCTTTATGCAGAGCCGGAATGCAGATCATCTTGTTTTGCAGTTATAATTAACTTTTTAGTTGGGCCGCTTGGCTGCGATGTATATAGGTTATACGTATGCGCGCGGCCCGGCGAACAAAGCTCGGGATTGAATTTAACTAAAAAGTTATAACTCGAAAGCATTCAATTAGGGGAGCTAATTAGAGCACTCGTCCAGGCGGCGACCTCGACGCGTTTTTATTATTCCGCGCCCCTCCTTGGATCTCCCCAGCTTGTGCCTGGCTGTCTAGTCGCCCTTTACCCTACATTTCCACAAAACTGAGGTATATAAGGAATTTCGCTTTCTTTTTATTTGGAGAATTCATTTTTTTATATTGGCGATTGCGGATTTGAGAAATGTATAAGGAATAAAGTTTTTAATTTTTGGTAAACGGTTGAAAAATTTATAGTAAGATAAAGTACTACCAATACCTTACTTTAAAAGTTTAAAAAGTAATGTTCAATTTATCTTTAAATTAATTACATATTTGTATATAACAAGTAAATTTATATATTTTCCAAAGATAATTTTAATTACACTAAAAATGTTCTTTTGATATCTGATTTTAGCACATATTGCATTTTAAAAATGGATCCCAATTTTCAATAATATACTATTTTTAAAACTAATTGCGCAGATACACTTATATTCTCGATTTCATATTAATCTGTATTCCATCGTTTCTCTTTATTAACCTACATTGTTTGCATAATAAAAATACATCTCCCTACCCTCAATCAGATTCTTCAATACCGTTTCAATAAATACTTCAATCAGCCCATAAAAATGAAATACCCTCAAACTTCCAACAAAACCAAACAAAAATTTTCAAAAAGCCCGCGCATTAATTTTATTTATCACATATTAATCGCAAGAGTCGCGGCGTCGAACATCCGGCCGAAATTCCAGATTTATCGCTGCCCTCATGAAACTTACACACCGCGAGAGCGATAATTCAATTCCGCGTATCGTCGTAATTAACGCGCGAGAGAGAGAGCCGTATATATAAGCTCGGCGCGCTTTTCTTACGTAATGGATTTATTGCCCCACGGCTCGCGCGCGCCGGCGGCTCGTCGCTTTTTGTAATTGAGTAATTAATATCGCCAGAGCTGAGAGATCGGGCCCGTTCGTTTTCCACGGGCGTCCGGCCGATTTGTCGATCGCGCATATACCTATGTATATACATCCAGCGCGCCAATTTGCGCCGAGCAAGAAAACCAAGCGTCTACGTCGTGCCTGCTTTTTTCTTTTCGGCTAACGCGCGCAGTGTGAACACCGTGAACTTAATGACCCTTTTTGCGCTTTGGTGCCGATCGATCCGCGAGTGTGGGCTGTTTTTTCGAACGGTTAATTTGTTTTGCAATTCGTGTTTTGAGTTTCGCGCACGTAGTAGATTGGTTTTTGGAATTCGCCGCTCGTGTTTGAGAAACTGGGCTGGATGCTGTGCCTATACTGATTTTAAATTGCTTTTATTGTATTATTGTACGGAGAAGTGGGAAACTAATTGCGTTGGATTATATTCGCGAGTGGAGAAAGTATTTACCTTGCGTTCGCGTCTTGATAAAGTTATTTTATAGCTAATTACATTTTTCGTTAAGTAAGATGAATGTTTTATTGTTTTCATAGCTAGTATATCGATTCAGTGTGTACATTTTCCCAAGGCGAAGTAGGGTGTGAAGATTAAGTATTTAATTGCCTATCTCGCAAATAGGTTTCCATCATATCGATTACGCTGCAGTTGATGGCAAGATCAAAACCAATTAATCTGCTTTACGAGTTTTATGACTAGTCTCGATATAATCTCATTAATTATAATGGTTTATCGAAGTTGAACGTGATAAGATAAAATTTAAGCACTTGCGCGCTTTCAGCATTTGAAGGGCGATTTTGTTTACTTATATTTTGTATGACGTTCTCGACTCGAGGGCTCTCGTAATGAAGACCCGAAAATTTAAGGGAAGCCAAACAACTCGAGTCAAAGTTGGGTAAGGCTCGTTGAACGTAGTAGCTTTGAGACGAAAACTTGAAGATAATAAAGTTAATGGCATGAAAAGAATAAAGTCCAAAGTCTAAGTTCTCTCACGCTAAAATAAATTCACGCGAATAATACGTTTCTTCTATTACGCCATCCTCAAAATAAAAAAAAAAATAAAAACAACTTCCGCAGAAGAAAAAAATCCACAAACAGAAACTCCAAGAGCGTCGAGTAAAAAAAATCCAGTCTCTCTCACTCCTTAACTCGCTGGGTGGCGGTCACTTTAAGCAGCGCATTAATTTGGCAGCGCATCATCTTTAATCTCACGAGCGCGCGTGCGCAGGGTCACAGCCAGTTCGTCTCGCGCACGCGAGCCCTTGCCTGCATTCAATCGGTACACAGGCACGCGTATGTATCTTTTACGTCCGGCCAGGAAGGTATTATAAAGTGTGCCGTCGCGAGGCGGCCGCTTTTATCTTAATTTCACGCTAATTGCGCCGGGGACGGGAGAATGAATTTGGCGCTCTCGCTGAGGGATTGTTGCTCGATTATTGCGGTTATTAATATTGCCGGCTCGCTGCGTGGGTGAGCGGGGGAGGTACACAAGGCCATTGTTGAATGCGAGTGGGACGCGGGTGTATGTGGGTCAGGAATATGCGATTTTGTTTGGCTTGCGGCTTGGAGTGATGAGCATTTTTTAGGAGTATCACTTTTTAGCAATAATTGTGTTTGTTTATATAGTCGAAGGATTAATGAATATTTACTCAAAGATGAAAAACAAAAAAGAAATTATATATTCATATATATTTTATAAATTCTCTGATTTGAATAAATAAATTAAAACAAAAACTTAACTTCCTGTTTAGAAATGTAAAATAGCATTAACTTGAAAAAGTAGAATATCACAAAATGTAATATAATTTAATGTACACTTATTTTAAAACAAACAGCAAGCTATTTTTCGCGGTGGCTAAATTACATTTTGACTTCCTCTTGCTTTATATACCTAGAATTATTATTAGAATATTATAAATTGCTCTTGAAATTTTCATCTCCACCCAGCTACTAGCGCATATTCAAAAAGCTAAAAAAGAAACTGGTACAACTAGAGTTTCGTCAGCAACATATCGTTTATAATCACACTAAATATAGAGATCCTGTGAAGTACATCACTTATCGAACGAGTGTTATTCTGCGTCTCGTGAAAGGAGATATTCCTCAAAAAAAAGTCTCGAAAGTCTTTGTAACGTGATTTTGACTTCAAAGGAAAAAGCGTCGCCTTTTGAAACTAGAGCTCGACCTTTTTACGAAGTAAGTCGGCGCGTACGCCGTCGCTCGTGATTTTAAAGCCCACCAAAGGCTTAAAATGCATTAAACATTTTTCAAAACAGCTGAATCTTTTAAGCCAGTTGGTTTTTGCTTTATTTAAAGTCCTGCAAAAATATCATTTCGAAAATACCATTGGCCTCTTTCTGGAATCAATAAAATAAAGTAGTACAACATTATAAAATAATAAAACTGCGAGATAAAGTTTAAAATGAAAACTATATTACATATAAGTAGATCAGAGCATTTTATAAAAATGATATTGTTATATACAAATAAAAACTTATTTCACTAGATTTAATTTATCACTTAACCGATCTCTTAAAATCAGTTTCAATCTCTCTCAAGATCGTTGACCCTATCTTTATAAAACATCTAACGCACGCGCAGACGCAATAAAGAAAAAAAGCCCTCCCACGCATCAGCGCACCCCAGTCAGAAAGCTCGATAACACAGTCCTAAACGATTGTTATTACCGAGCCTTTAGACGCGCATGAACACTACGTCAGAGCCAAACGAGAAGTTCGATCTGGAAGGGGGAGAAAAAAAAGGAAAACACGACGCAGTCCCTTATAAAAGTGTACGGCGCCTTCGACGTGAGAAAATCAGTCGAGGGGTGCGCGGGCGCAATCTTGGGGTGGTCCTGTATCAAGGCGAGCATATTCGTCGTGACAAATAGCAGTAACAGATGTATCCGCCCCGCGGAGTGCGCATGGCAGTTCCTCCTCTCGGCTCGAGGGGGAGAAAAAAAAGAGCGAAGTAGGAGGAGGTGGAGGAATTATACGGAGGGGGGAGAGGGACAGGATGCTGGAAAATTTAATGGAAACTCGGGCGCTCTCGTAAACTGAATCGTTACGATAACTCTGTTATTGGTCTCTTTCTTCGAGGATTCGCTGGGAGCGAGACGCTGGCTAAGATGGCAATGGCTTGTCGTATTTCTTTTTTTTTCTTCTTTATCGACAGATGTCGTATAGAGGTATAAGCGTGGGATGGATTTTAACGAGGCGGGAATCGGTTGAGCGGTATTGATGTTAATTGTATTTTTTCTTTTTTTTGATCGGTAAAAGGAACATTGTATAGAGATTTTTTAATCAGTTTAATGTAATTAAAACACATTTGGAATGGATATGGAAAAGAATAAAAATGATATCTAAATATTTGCGCTTACAGTGCAGATGTAATTTGAACTGCTTATACTGATAAAATCTCGCAGTTTACGTTTTGTAACAAACGAAATGAGCCCTTATAAAGTCAACTCCAACTACCTCGTAAGCCCTGCAACTTGTTGCAATTAGTGCTGGATCCAGATTTCCTACCGCAGATAACCTTATTTAAAGTTCGCTTTTACGTTATATTACATATAACTATTACGTTGAAAATATTTTGACGTTTTGTTAACAATCTAAACGAAGGAGAATTTAATCCAACCATTATATAAAATTCACTTATCTTAATTACAAATCAAAAGACCATAAGCCAACCGCTTACCCAACAAATCGCAACTACAAACAAATACAAAACAAAATAACCTTACCAAACCATCAAACCACCTAATTAACTTTCTCCTCCCCACCCTTCAATAAACACAATCCGAACCAGCCAATCCGCCCTACTCGAACTAAAACTACAATCCCAGCAAGCGATCCTCACAATATTCACACACATCTCTCACTATCGCAGTTGAAAATGAGCGTTCGGATGTTCGCGCGAGCGCGCGGGACGGCTATATAGTGATCCAGCACGCGCGCGGCCGATAGATAAAGGAGAAAGAGCGAGAGAAAGGGCGAACGCTCTGGCTTTGGTCTGTAGTGCAATTTAGTCGCACGTCCCCCGTCGAATGAGTTTAATAAAGCGCAATTTCCGGCGCAATCGCGGCCCGGCCGGGAACATTGTGCAAGCAACAATGTGCCCTCCTCCTCCCGGCCGCTCGTGTCATTTCCTCGCCACAAAGGAATACGCTCTCTCCTACTTCCTCTTTCGCCCCCTCTCCGAAACGCCTCGTCAGTCATTGAATCTGCCCTCGCGCGTGGAGATATATGTGTTAGCGAACCCCTTCGCCGGCTCGATCATTGCCTTCTCTTTCGTTCTCTCTCTATCTCTATGGGTTTTTTTTCGTTGTTTCCTTCTCGGTGCACGGCTGTTTTTTAGATTTGCAGAGATCGGTTTTTCGGAAGTTTATTGCGGGGGTTTCGGGCTATTGTTGTTGATGCGCGTGCTTTTGTGTTGTCGATAGGGATGGCTATTGTTGGCGGTTAAAGAGTCGGTGAGGCGCGTGTGGTCGTCAAGGAATTGGAGGTATTTGGGAGAGGATGGGAGTTTTTGAGGATGGACGAGGGCTGGGTAGTCTTTTTTTGAGAGCGGATGGTGTAAGTACCGTGTAGAGTGCGCTGACTATTATGTAGAGCTATTTACTGAAATATAATATGTAGTTTTGAATTTTAAATATTTGAAACGAGATTCCACTATTTATAGAAATAGAAATTGAATAGGCGGTTTAAATTTAAAAAGATTATTAATTTTAAAATTATAATCGTTTTCACATTTTTTATTAATACATAAATTTTGTTCGCATGAAATTTTTTGAATAAAGAATTTCTTACATTATACGCAATTTAAAAAAACAATTCTTCACGAGAAAGTTGTACGTATATCCAAAACAAACATATCAATCTGACTACCGTTACAAATAGTACGAGTAATTTATTGACTTCACATAAAATACCGTCTCATTCCCCACTCAGTGATTTACATTGATAAATGCACGGCTTTCAAAACTTAAATTACAAAATTTTAAAATATACATTACACACGAAGACACGAAATCTCTTTACTTTCATTAAAGCCCATAAATCAGTAACCGTACCAAAAATTACCAAAAATAAAAAAATTATTTTAAAATACCAATATTTCATCGAAATCTTCTTCCCGTTATCCTCACCTCCTCCTCCCTGCACCCCCTAACTGATCCCAAGCGCAAACTTTCGGCGCTCCGACGCCTCGTAAAAGTCCTAAATCGCGAGCGTGGCTTGGCTCACGATTAAGGAATCAATCATCGGCTCTCGATATTTGTCGTCTCTCCCCTGGCGCGCCGAAATCGGCCCCTTCGCGCGCGGCCGCGTATTCGGCTCACGCGCGCGTAAAAATGCCAGCGCAGTCGCGAAATCAGCTCGCCGGCGCGCCGATCGATTACCATTAATCAAGGCCAGAGCGACGGATCGAAGATGCGCAAAGCTCGGGCCTGCTTTTTCTTCTAAGTACCGTGGATCAAAGGGCTTTTCTTTCTGGCTTATATCTTTCTTTTATATAGACAGTTATTTTATAGTGACGCTGTTTTTTATAGCTTTTGTTTGCGATTGCGCTTTTTTGCAAACTGGCCTTTTTGCTATAAATCGTGTGTAAATGTGTACATCTGTGTATTTCTGAGTATGTGGGTGTGTGCATGTATATATGTATGTGTGTGCATGTGTGTATGTATATAATGTATGTGTGCATGTGCATGTGCATGTGCATGTGTGCATGTGTGCATGTGCGCGCGCGCGCGCGTGTGTGTGTGTGTGTATTTAAGGTAAAGTATTAACTTAAATTCCAAAAATACTAGTCAAAAAAAAAAAATTTGAAACCAATTAATGCAGACAATCCATTCACCAAACCACGACCACAAACTGGCCAGAGTGAACAATAAGAAAGTAATTTAGCCCCCGCGTCAAGCTACACTCCCGCATATCATACCTATAGTAGCCGGCACCGCGATCCCAGCTCTCAAACGCAACGGATAAAGGCAATCTAGAATTTACGCCAGCAGCATAAACACACAGCTCGCTCGCTCCATAAGCCACACTCTCGCAAGAGGCCCTTTCACGCTCTCTCTCTCTCTCTCTCTCTCTCTCTTTCTCTCTCTCTCTCTCTCTCTCTCTCTCTCTCTCTCCTCTCTCTCTCTCTTTCTCCAGAGGGCATCATCCGTGGAGTGAGCGCAGATAAATCGGCACTTCCCCCATGCCCTGCTTGCTCGGCGGTATCTTTGACCCCGTCGACCGGCTATTTAGAGCCGAGAGGGACGCGAGAGATACGGACGGAAAAAGCCTGTGCATGCGAGACAATGAGAGGAACTCGGAACAATTGCGAAGGGGGGAGGAGGTAGAGTGAAAAAGATGGCTCGCGAGGGAGGTAAGAAGAATTCTATTGTTGGGGTCCGAGTGTCGGGCTTTTGTTTAAACTTTCGGCTGGCCGTGCTTTTTTTCTCGCTGGCTTCTTTATTACGCGCTTTTCAGAAGTTTTTCATTGCGAGCGGGGCTTGATGCGTCTTGAGATCGCGGGGGTGTTTAGTGCGAGGAGATGGGGAGAATGTTTGTTTGATGAAAATTGTACGAAGTAGGCGTTGCTTTGGCGTGGATTCTGTGATACTGCTGGATTTTTATTTGAATTTTTACCACCGTGGAAATTTTAAAGTTCGAAAGCAATTTTGCAAACTTTCGGCAGGGCTTGTTTCGTATTATTGAACAACTTTAGTGATATCGATGCAAAACTATATAACAAGTGATCTCCTTCTTTCGAACATTTCCAAAATTTGACATTCCAAACGCTCCGTCCTCCCAAACTCTCTCCACTCTCATATCCCCCAGCCTCTCCCCAAAAGAAAAACAAAAGAACACGCATTCCGGCACACTCGGCGCATCCCCGTACTCGTGAAGTCCTCGAAAAAGTCGAATATAGCCCCGAAGTTTGACGATCCCGTAGCAGCGCGTGGTTGTAATTGCTATCTTCGCTGCGTTGAGGTATTCCCGCGCAGTGCGACTGAGGGCCAATTACGTCTAGCCGATCGTAGCACTTGACGGCTCCATCGGTCTGTAGAGACCTAAGTGTGTAGGTACTTTAGTAGGAAAGATTTTGGAAGATGTGATTTCTTTTTGAGGTGTCCGTCCTTTCTTTGTTGTTTGATTTAGTTGGGCTTTATTTTACTTAGATTGCGGATGTTCTTTCTTTTGATTATTTGGTATTTTTTCGTGTTAATTTTATCATAATTTACTTTTCTGTATACATGTTTCGATTAGACTATTAAATATCCCGATATTACAGATCATCACAAAATATATTTTAAACATTTTTATAGCCACTCTTTCAGTTCTCGTCTAATAAGAATGCGTACATAATTCTACAAAAAAAACTTTGAGACAACTGAAATACCACCGTACAATATCAATTACAAACTTTTTTCAACCTCGGCTCCATTATGCCACCGCAAAACTTTTATTACCAATACTGCACTCTCTCTAACTGTCACACGAAATCGATTGATTTATTATTCCCACCGCCGAGCAATTAATTACACTTCACTGAAAAAAACACATCGAATCACAAAAACAAAAAAAAAAACCTTAGCACTTTTAACACGAGCTGAACGAGCGCAAAAACAGAAATCGATCGCACAGGCAGTTCGGCCAGTACAGCAGCGCAGCGCGGCACGCATCGAATATGTATCGGACGCGCGCGAAGGAATGGAAAGCAGGAGAGGAAAAGGCACTTGCCGCGCCCCAATGGAATATAAAGGCCCGGCGCGCCGAGGCGGTAGTAGTAGTTCAGGGCTTTGAAAAGAACTTCATATGTTATGTACGATGGGATGATCAACTTCTCACTCGTGACTCGAATGTGGCAAAGGGGCGCAAGCGAGAATCCGTGCGCCAGGATTTTTCCCCTCTGTTTCTTCCCTTTTATCGAAGAAAGAGAGAGAGAGGAAAAATCGATATGTACGAGGCTGTGGAAAATAGCTCGGGGATTTTTCGGAGCCGGCTCTGTTTTACGTTCGAATGGAGCTGGGATTTAATTTTAAACAGCTGCCTGCAATTTTCAGGTAATAAATATGCATGCTGCTCGATAATTTATTGCGACGTGGAATTCTTATATTAGAGTATGATTTTTTTATTAGTTGAAGTCTTTGGTTTTTGAAGTTTATTTGAAATAAAAGTAAAAAACCTTTGAAGGAGTCCGTGTAACAAAAGGGATTTCAGATTTTATTAAGCGAAGTTTCAACTTAGTCATTATTTTTTAATGTAGCCTAATTCTAGCAATTGAATTATCGATATCGAAAACCTTTTAACCATTTTATAGTTATACTAGAACTAGTTTGAAACCTTTTCCATTAATTATTGAAGGCTGCAGTGAGTTCAATAATTATTATCAATCTTTGAGAGACGTGGCTGTAAAGGTAGAAATATATATATTGCAGATTGATGTGTCAATAAATTATATTTTAAAGCGATCTAACTTGATTTTATTTTTTTACTTCGTTTCTAAATAAATTATAAAATAAAATGTTAAATAAATGAATAAAATATTAGTTTAATGATAATTTAATTATTTTAGTGAGATATTTTGCATAATAGAATTCTGTCCGATCAATTATTTCTTACAATTGGGCAACTAACAAGAATAGAGTACTAGGATTTGGATCATAGATTTTGTTTGAACTTTTATAGGAATAATGAAGGACCCGCTTCTCAGGATTATTTTGAATAATAAAAACTCGAACATTTGATACAGTGCCTTAAAAAGGGTAAACAGGTTTACTCGTGAAATGACTGAAAATTCGGTCTTTAATAAAGAATTTATTCAAAAACAATCAATAATAGACCCTGAAAATGTCTATCCATCAAGATCCATGGCACACAACTCTACCTATAAGTATACGTACCCTCCGTATATAAGATGTTTATCCCATAATGTTAATTATGTGAAAAAAAATATTACAAATGATATAAAACTCTGGAGGCTTAACTAAAAACAATATCCCAACCTAAAAGTAAACAACGTATCAAAAAATTAATTCGTCAAGCTTATCAAACATTTTCCCCAACTCATCTTCATCCCTAAGCACATACACTTCCCTAGAACAAAATCCACATCGATAGCCCAACTACACTGGCGAAAGAGCTAAACAACCCTGAACAGCTAAAAATTCCAGAGTGATAAAGCTGTTGTGATTTCTCGCAACCATCCCAGCACGAACTCTCAACTCCCCCCCTCAATAATCCACACACGAGCTCACACGCGAGCAGAAAGAAACTCGCAGCCATTATTCTTCCGGGTCCAAACATTCCCCGAGACTCTCTCTCTCTCTCCCGTAAAAGAGCGGAAATAATGAAGCCTCGCGCTAAACTAAACTCGCAGCACTAGCGCAGCCAATTAATTAGCGCCTTTTTTCCGTTTGTTCGCAGGTAAGAAGCTCGCCGGCTGATCGGTACAAATGACCGGGGGACGAGTGAGTTGGTTAATTGCGCCGAGTCCGGAGGGGTATAAGGAGAAGCGAGAGAAGCCGAGTCAACTTCTGCTTTAGCCGCGAGCTGTCATCAATCATCGGCTCCTCGGGCGCAGAAGTGTCCCCGCGCTCTCTGCGCGCCAGCCACTTGACTAATGATTCGGGAGCGCGAGAGCTGGCGCGTTTACACGCGGAGATGGGATGGCTGGGCTGTTGCTGAATGAGTGTAGGGCTCGCTTGATGAAAATGGAAATCTGCGAGAGATCAGTTTGTGGTTTACAGGGGGGGTAGTCTGATGGGAGTGCTTCAAATAGAGTGGCATTTTTAGTTATGGGTAGGATGTATAGAAGATGGTGTGTTTGAGATTTTTGGGTTTTGGGGAGGTTGGGATTTACGCTTTGTAAAGAGGGTGAGGTTTAGGAAAGTTTTAGGTCTGAATTCTACTGAAGATTACAGATATTGGGTAAGTTCTTGTTCCCATACGTTACTTACTTATTATGTGGCAAGTACTTTTTCAAGTTATGTTAAATATATCAAGTATATATTAAACCTTTTTAATCAGATCAGTACAAAATTAAAATAGGCCTGAAATTGAATCAATTTAGTAAAGAAAAAGATAAATTGAACAAAATTTATTTGAACAAAAAAATCATAAAATGAAGTAGCATTAAAAAATTTAAACAAAACAATCTTATCATAAAACTAATTGAAAATTCGGATATTGTTTCAAGATTGAACACTAATCTATAATACCAAAGAATATTCCGAAAAAATGTCAAACACGATCACTCACTCAAAAACGTACATCTCCCAATTCCCAGCCAAATCACAGCCAAACCCAACAGATAAAAACATCAGCTCACTCTCCGCGATTCCAACTACACTCCCGCGAATAATAAATCGTTTTTTACCCACACCCAGCCATCCCCACCATTAAAACGTCAGGCCTCACAGCGACGACTGCATTCCAGCAAAACGACAAGCCAGCCACGCAAGCGAAAGAGAGAGTGCCAAAATTAGCGCTGGACATGCACGCTCCGGAGATTGTTAAGCCGGCCGAGATGTGAATTATGGAGTTCGGCGGGCGAGTAATGAACGGCGGATATCTGGCGCGGAGGAGATTGTTTCGCTGATTTTATCCGGCGCGTACCTACAATGTTCGGGCTCGCGCATTGCGTATACAATGGGATTTGATAAGAGATATTCCGGAGATAAATGCGCATGCTGGGCTGGATTGAAATTTATGATTTTTCAGGGTGGGTTGAGATATGGACTTTCGAGAGTAAAAGTGGCTTTTTTTGCTTTGCGCGCTTGCGTTGCGATGATGCAATCTGCTGGAAGTTCAAGGGTACAATGCTGTTTTATCGGGTTTTCTTGGTGGGTGTGCATGCTCGGAATTTTATCTTGCGTTTTTGAAACAGGAAGACCGAGGCGATTCCTTGTGGAATTTCGAAAAGTTTACTAGAGTCCCGGGAGGAAATCAGAGTGATTTTCTGACTAGTAAATAGGTACTTAACGTGAAAATTCTTTTTTTTTTTCATTGAATGGAAATACGTTTTTCGATTATTTTGTAAAATTGAGTAATGTAAATAACAGATAGAAATAACGTTAAGCTATTTCTTAACAACCAATTTTTTTTTATTGAATCGAAATACGTTTTTCGATTATTTGGTAAAATTGAATGATGCAATAGAAATGACTTATTAAGCTATTTCTTAACCATTAATTGTAAGTAGCAAATAGTGAAGTGGTATAAGGCACAATAAAAATACGTTCAAGCGCAATAAAAACTGACCTAATTATTGCTAATTTTGTTTAAAAACTATTTTATTTTAATCATAAATCGAATATAATGTATATTCTAAATTTTGAGGTTGAGTAAAAAATGTTACAAATTGATCTGAAAAATCACTGCATTTCGATTAAAAAATAATGCCTTTTTTAATAAATCATTTTTCTTTCCTAACCAAATCAACATATTCAAAATTCCAGAGCGGGGGTGCATAACAAAACATGATTCAAGCTTAAAAAAACAACCCTTTTTTTCAACATACAAGAAGAAATTTCAATAAACTCCCTCAACACCGTAACCATTAGCATACAATCGAATTAGAAAATCGCAAAAGCACCCGCAAAAAAAAACTTGAATCCGACAAAAGAGCCTCTCGAGTGAAACATCCATAAATAACCCCGAGAAAATTTATACACCGCGGCGAGCAGCCCAAGAACGAAATACGCCATTTGAATTTAGTCCACTTTTCTCGAAGCCGGCCCTTGAAACCTTAGGTACACACGTAGAGCAGCGCATAAAATATCGCCGGCCCTCATTACCCTGATAATAGTACAAACTGTATGTATATACACACTCGCGCTACACCAGCTCCGGCGCGGCTGCGATAAATCATCCTAGAATAAATCAGGCATATTTTTCCGGCGAAATTTATTATATTGCGCAAACGCTGCTCGCGCCTTCTTTATTCCGTATACGTGCGGGGGGGTTATATCGCCTATGGTGCGTTCGCATATATACTCGCGCATAACTGGTTTAGCGCGCGCGTCAACGAGCTCAGCGCGCAGAATGCCGCGTAAATCAGAAAGACCGCAGCTGCTAAACTATCTTGTGCGGTCTTGAAAATCTGGGGGATAAACGGAAGTCTGGGATATGGTGGAGATTGAATTTAGAAAAATTTTTGGCTGGGGTATGAATAGGTTGCGCGTCGGGTTACGTTAATAAAGTATTAAATATCGGTATGATTCATGGTCTTGACGCTCAAAGTCCAAAACGAAAGTAGAAAAGATTATTAAACGGTCAATTAAACCATTCAACAAGCCAGCTCTCATTAAACCCCCAGGGATAAACATCACAGGCATCAACTCGAAAAGCAGCGTATTATAAAGAAAGCGAAAACGGCGCATAAATAAAGCAAATCCGAATTTTCTACTTTCGAATGCGATAAAGCCACGTGTACGAAGAGCGCGGAGAAAATCCTCGGCTAATGAATCCCCTCGCAATAAATCGGGCTCGCTCTGCGAGCCGTACAAGCTGCTATATAGCCGCGCTCTGCGCTCACACAAGAGTGTAATACTTACGTTTAGCCGGGCTGGAAAATTGTCCTTTTCCCTGGCTCTCTCGCTTGATCTTATAAGCTCGTAGCAGTGCTAAATATCTGTACTTGCTTTGGCTCTGTGTGTGTGTGTGTAAGTTGGGAATATGGTGCGCATTATTTTTTCGGCGAATCTGGGCTGCTTATATGGCTTTTTGAGTGGTACAAGTTGCGGGACTTTGCGGAGAGGTGGAATGGGAGCGACCTAGTTTAAAGCAAGTTTTAGCACGGAAAATATTTGTCTTTGAAGTATTAAAGCGCCGTACTAACAGACCATTTTTCTTAACGAAATACAATGTTTCTAATCCTTTCGAACGATAACTTATCTCTGAAGTATTATGCAAACCCTATCGACAAGACGTCAACTTCCAAAAAAAAGTACCGAAACAAATAAACAATCACCTATAAACATTACTTCAATCCCAACCTCAACTCCATACCCAATAAATCAAGCCCCCTCCCATCGGCGAAAATCGACTCGACGCGCATTCCAAACAAATGGCAAAGCCCGAAAATCAAAGCAGCCAGCTCCAGCGTGTCCAGGCCATATACTTGTATACACACTCTCTTTACGAAGGCAAACGGGGCACGGTCAATAGGCCGGCATATCGATCAGCCTGCCAGTGTATATCGGTAAATCGGCAGCGCGCCGGCATTACCTATCCACACACCCACTGCGCGAGCTATTTGCTCGGCACACGCACTCGGGTTATCGGGGCCCTCGACTAGGCAAGATTAATGCGCGCGCTACGTGATCCCGATGCTGTCTCCGAGCGCGCTGGGAGATAGCGTAGAGGCTGCGCGCAAAAAGATCGATGTCATACGTAGTGCATTAGTTTTCCATTCGCTGCTATAAGCGAAGGATCTATTTTTTTCATCCGTTTTTTTTTGCTTCGCCGCCGCTGATTGCCAATTTGCCGGCGATTTGATCGCGCGGCGCTCTTATCGGCTCTTTTCATTGGGTTGGGCGAGGAGGAAAAAAAGGAATCGATGGGATTGCTGAAATTGTTTTTATTTTTGCTATCTCTGTTGATTCTATCGCGCTGCGAGGGTGCGAGTTTAATTTATTGACGCGAAATGATTTCTGCAATCTTTGCGAGCGGCTTGGTTAATAGCACGCTTCGCTTATTACCCGCGCGTGTGCATTAGCTTTTTTATATATCAAATGTATATCGCGCGCCGAGCCTAAGCACTTACGTAAGCTGCAGTGATTTTAAACTTCTCTAATGTAAAATAATTATCTTCTTAAAAATTAAAATGTATCAAACCGCACTCACCTTTTACAATCCAGGCTAATACAATCGCACAATTCCATTCAACAACGCAAAGCGGAATCAAAACTAGACCAAATCAATCAGCGCGCCATTAGAGAGCAATCAATACTCAAAAGGATCAAATCACTGAAATCAAAGCTAACTACAGAGCCGGCTCTGAAAACTCGCGATGGGAATTTATCGTATCCGGAGGACGACTCGACCGTGCAGGAATTCCTTTCTTTCTTCTCGGACCTGCTCGGCTGAGCTCGCCCACGCCGCGCCGTGTTAGGATCGAGGGAAATTTATGCGCCGATCGGGGGGCTTCGTTTATCTTATTTCCTCGGCCCTTTCGCCTCGTCACGGATTTCGAAGACGTTAATGGCGCCTATTAGGAGTGACGAGGACAACAAGGGGGATGTGAGTGCGTGATGCTGGGAGCATGTGTCGCTGCTGGCTTTGGAGGTGCGGCTACTTTTATACCTGGTTTTTTTTTGTTGAGGTAACTAATTTTAAGGTTGTGAAGAGTTGCTTTTTTGTAGGAGCGACTTGTATTCAGTTATATTGTTGACTGAATTTGTACTTTGTCTATTATACATTAACAAACTTTTATTATCGAAAATTAATTAATTTCAAATTTTACGGAAAATTAATACAAAAGATTTTTCTTCTGTAAAACTTTTTTTTAATTTATATTTTTCACGCTCCACGGGTCTAATTAGAGAATGAAATGTACCAATAAAAAATTCAGATTTTTAAAGTGAACACCAGAGTAAAATAATCAATTGTAAAATTTTCACGAAATTGTTAAAGTTAAATTGAAAAAAAAAACTTTTTTGAGAATTTCTCTTTGTTAAATTTATAAATTTAAAATACATTTAACCATTCTAATGCTCTCATGCGCGAAAATCAGAAAATTCCTGTTGTTGAGCCATTGTAATTTACATTTAAAATTTTCAATGTTACATTATTCTCGGCGTTCACTTATATTCTCTTCGATAATCAATTAATGAATACATTGAATTGCAAATGCAAAATTAAGCGACACCAATGAATTTACAAGGCTAATTATAAAGCTGAATGCCTGTCCTTTGCGATTAAAATATGCGACTTTTTGTCAAATTACAGCATTCCGTCAAAATTGAAACTCATTCATTAAATTAATGATAATAATATAAGTACATACGATCGAATTATCACAATGACGTTGTTCTTCGTTAATGTAATTAAAACGTACAAATAGATTTAAAAATAAATTTCAATGCCATCGAGTTATTAAACTGTCTGTCACCCGCTCATAAGCATTAAACCAAAATCAAACGCGAACGAAATAGACCTTAATAAATCACAGCCCCGCGAAAAATTTGAAAACTTCATTAATCCTCCAAAACTTTCACACGCGTTTCCACGACAAAAAAAAAAGAAAACGTCTCCCCTCAGAGCCGTTCGCGCGAAAATTAACGTCGCCCCGACGAGTCGCGCGAATAAGAAGAAAAAATCCGAGCCCCGACAGCCCCCGCTTATTAATGAAAAATCCGCAGCTCTCGGCGAACGGAAATGAAATCGTCGCTCCGCTTTCGCTTACAATAAAGACGCCGGTTACGCTGGGGTGTCGGACGGCCCGGTACGAGTTCGCGACGCGAGAGCGAGATTAATGCTCGCGTGGGAGGCGGGAAAGGGCATTTATCGAGATCGTCGCTGGCACCGTTTCTCAAAATTCGTCGGACTAATCAGGCCGATGGGAGATTTTGTGAAGAGAAGGACGGTTATGGATAGGAGAATTAAGCGCGGTGGAGTTTTTGGGGATGATTTTTTTAGGTTTCTCGGTTGACTTGATGAAGTAAAGTTTAATAGTCGTTGCATATTGCGTGGAATTATTAGTTTTATAGTTCTGGATAGGAGTTTATTAGTTAGGTTTTGTTTACAAAATTTCATTAGGTCCTAAAACGGATATAACTAAGGTTTAGTAACATCCTAAACAATATTAAAAATAAAGACACAATTAACATTTTTATTAAGTAGCATATGTTAAATTAGAACTTGCATTGCTTGTACTTTGCGACATGTACGGTCATAAAAATTAAAATCTGACAATTGAAAAATATTATACAAATAAAAACACAATATGATCACGACTTACTAAGAAGCAAACCTCTTTTTTATGAATATATTCATGGAACTGTTATTGTTACAATGCAATGACTAAAAACTCATTTATCAAAAGATAACAATCGATAATAAAAGTTTATGAAGATATTTTGCTCATATGTAAAATAAAGGACTGTTTGACTGTGAATTTATTAGTCAAATCAATAACCTGGACAACAAGTGGCTATTAAAAATTAAATTTGAGCCAGAAAGTTTTGATATTTAGATTGATAATCATTGCATAAGTGTTTAATCAATAAAGCACATTAGATAATTAACTGATAGGTATAATCGGAACATATTTGTCATGTCCGTTTGAAATCCTACGCTCGGTGCGATGGTTACATAAAATATATTCATCGTACCTCTTATTCTAATTAACTATGAAACTTTCAGGTACTAATGCAATCAAATTAAATTCATCATTTAGCTGGAATTATTGTATAAAATATACTAAATTTATTTTATTTAAAATGTATAGTAATACTACTGTTGTATTGACATTACAAATATATTTGTATAGTTCGATAAAAATAGAGTTTAATATTATTTTAAACTTACAAAGTTTATGTGAGTATTTATTTTTTATAAAATTGATAGTTTTTATTATATATTGAGTAATAATTTGATGTTAAAGTTTATTTGACAAAGCTTTTATTTTATTTATAATAATTATTTAATACATGATTATTGTTATAAAGTTGATAATAATATATCGCAAAATAATTTATGTAAATCATATATATTGTTTGATGTGCCTTTAAAATTTTATTAGAATATGATTTTGTGAAATAAAACATGGTCCAGCAGCTAATAGCCGCCTGGCAGAACGTCAGAGTGACACGATGCCAATTACGTGGGCGATACGATGTTTTGTCTGGACTTTCTTTCGATATAATACATTGTTTCTAAAAAAAACCTTGTTATTCTGCCTGACTATTATGACTGATTCTACTAACTGTATCAAAGAGAAGATTAAATTATTGAATTATTTTGAATCTCTTTTAAACATTAAAGTGCACAAAATGAATAGATATGTAATAAAAAGCTAGTAAATTTATTTTTTGACAAAATGGTATTTGTAAACAATGAGTTGAATAAAGCTTCACATGCAACGTCGAACAAATAAATTTTACTGTAATAGTATATAACAGTAAATTGCGTCACGTTAGTTTTGCACGGATAATTTATGTACACTGAATCGGCTATAAATTAGATGATTTAAAAAACAAGCGGATAAGTATGGGCAACTAATCTAATATTGCGTATTTGGAACAATTAGATAACGTTACGTAGAACTAAATTTAACAATTCAATTTACGATCAGTTAACGATCCCAGCCGACATGAGGGCGCGGTTTGAGAAACGTGTTGGCGTTCTCTAATAGCAATTTTAGAAAAATATTAAATTTAACTTCATGAGAACTTTATACTGAATGACATGTATATACGAAATGTAAATATGCGGCGTGTTTATTTTGCTTTATTTATTGTAATCAGTGTGAATAAGCAACTAAAATCATTAGGTTCAATAAAATAACTTAAACAATTAGAATGATTGTAAATAAAATTTGCAAATAAATAATTGCAAATAAACTAACTTAATTTATCACAAAAATATATTAAAAAATAATTCAACAAAAAATACATACACAGTTGCACAAACATAAAAAAACTTTCACACCAGCCAAGATCAATTATCAACGAAAAATTCTAATTCCCTCCCTCCCCCATAAAACAAAATTACTTCTTTCATCACCTCCCGTTTAATCCCCACATCAAAAACCCCCCGTAAAAAAGCCAGGGGCGCACTAAACGGCCCTCTCACTTCCGCAAATTAAAAGGAGCCGCTGCAAAACGCACATAACAGAGACAGAAGTGCAGTCTACGAGCCGCGAGAAAATGACCACAGCCGGGGACAATAAATTGCACTTCGAGCTCGAGCGACTTAGCCAGTACACGAGAGAGAGAGAACAGCGACCGCACGCGTGAAACGACGCGCAATATCCGAAAGAGAGAGAGGTAGGGTCGTAGTCGGGAAGATGCACTCTGCGGGCGGGCGAGCCGACGGTGACGACGGCAGAATGGAGCTGAAACTGTCGAGTGAATCTCGCGTTGAATTGACGAAGTTCCGTCTAGATGAGGCGTTGATGGGAGCGTAAAGCTGACTGCTGATTCTACGAGAGATAGTTCGAGTTGGATCGCCGGCTTGAGTGCGGGTCGTTTGACGCGTGTATATTAATCCATTGTGCGAATTCGCAGGGTGGAAAATTTGGAGATGGTTTTTGGCTGGGCTTTAATTTCGGGAAAGTTTAATTTAATCGCGTATTCTGGATTAAAATGTAATTAACATGTGGAAGTTTAGTTTTTAAAGGATTTAGCTTGCTGTTAAACGTGAATTTCAGCAGAAAATGTGCCCTACTAACGTAAACTTATCTCGTTATTGCATTAGCGTCAAATTAATTGAGCGAAAACCCAAATTTCAGAAAACAAAATAAATTATTTCACAATTAGCCGACTTTTCTCGACGATTAAAACAGTTAACCCAACCCGCACTCAAAACCCAACTCTTAAATATTTTCATTTAAAACGAACGCTTAATTTTCCGGCCGAGCTAACTCGGCCACTCGCTCCGATCCTCGTAAACGTATCGCCGAGCGTCGCGGCGCGTCTTAACACGCGCGCGTCAGCGGGTCATTAAAAGCCGGCTTTTCAAAAGCCTTTAATTTCTATTCTCACCGCGAGCCGGACTATTTCCGTTAAGTGCAAGGTTCGGGCATTGACAGAGGAAAAGGCGAGGAGAGCGTGAAAGAGAAGGCGGCAATTCGGCTGGGTTAAAAATAAAACTAGACCAAGTAGACGGCAGAGGATATATGTATATATGCAGGAAAAACAAAAGAGGTCTAGTGCGTGCGCTGATGGAGTTTGAGGAACGAGGCCGTCTAGCGTGGAAAAAGAGAGAGACGCGTGTTTACGCGGTTGGAGAAAAAGATAACATTTGTTTTGCGTGATCTTTTGATGTTGTGATAGGTGCCGGCTGCGTGTTTTGGATTTTTTTTTTTAATTTATGAGAGAGTTTGATAATAAGTTTGGTGAAACTTTATATTTTAAGTAAGACGCACTCGTAAAGTTGGAAAGTTAAGCTTGCACGCGTTTCTCCATAGTGTAATAAAATGTTAGCTGCCGTTAATAAATTTTACATTCGCGCTTAATAACGCATTGTGTATAAGAATCCGATAAATCAAAGTACAAGCCATTACTACAAAGCATATAATAATTCTATAAAAAGAGCATTTTAAGCACGGTAAAAATCGGCGAAGAAAAAACTTTATCACCGCAATATTAATCCGGCCCAATAAACCTCCCCGACGTAAAGCCCGCACAGCTTGCGTAAACATTTTCCAAAATCACCGCCAATATAAAATCGAGCGGCCGCCCGAAGTGAAAAAAATAATCCGCAGCGCCGGGATAAACGTCTTCTGCTGCGCGAGTTAAAGAACGAGGGGTGGGATGTAAAAAACTTTGATGCGGATGTATATTTCACGCGGCTGAAATTTCAAATATGAAACCGCGAGCGCGCGACGCGTCGCATAGATACTGCGGCCCGTAAAATATGCAAACGTACGGCGCGAGCCGCGCGCGGCTGCGTGAAGCCATTCTCGTGTATCTCGCGCAGCGCGCCTGGGCTGCATCATAACCGGAGACGCGAATTTCTCTTGTGGAGTCGCTGTGCTCGGGGATACAGCTGCTAGTGGACGTTTAAGCAGGTTCACACTGTTGATTCTCTGAGGAGGCGTTGGGTTAAGCAGTTTTTGTATTGTTTATTAATTATACGAGTTTTTTATGTGTATTAAAATATAGTTTTGGGTACTATATTGTAAAATGATAAATAATTTGGCGGACAAAAAAGTGTATATTAAATTAAATATTCAATATTTCAACGTCTATTTTCGATTTCTAATATAACTTCTTTTTAAATATTGTTTGCCTTAGTTTTTAAATTGTAATATCATAAAAGTATGGTTGCTTATTACTATACCAGAAATAACTGGAACGAAAAAAAATTATACCTATTAAATTTTTACCTTTGAAGACTATTAAATGACAAGTTTTTGATCATTTTCTACTCTAATAAGCACTAACTGGGCATTAATTGGCTATTAAATTGAATCATATCTGTTAGGGAAACTCAAATACTTTTCTGCTTAGTGAAAATTAAATTTTTTCAATGTTTAAAATTAAATTTTCTCTACTCACATCAAAACTTTATATACTCTCTTTAACTTACCCATTACATTAATTATTCACCTCCAATTCCAAAAAACCCTACTTTTCAAAAAACCTGCTTTTACAATTTCCCCAAGATTGTGAAATCCGCTTAACCCTCTCTCTCCCCCCACCCTCCCCCTATTCTTTCGCTCTCTTCCCGCACCTCCAGCCAGCACCCGCGCGCGGAGATTTACGACATGGGAGTTTAATTAGCGCGCTGAAGCGTGCTCTGTTTTACACGAGCTATTTGTAATAATTAAGAAGCACACCTGAGCAGCTCCTCCTACCCAGCCTGCATATCGCATAATCCAAAGCGCGCGCCAACTTTTAAAAGAAGCCTCGCGTCCGAGCGAAAAAGAACGACTGCACCAGATGCGTAAGATGTATATGGGCTTAAGCTGCGGACTTCTTAACGACCTTAACGGAATGCATGTCGCTTACCTTAAGCCGTAAAGTACATTTCCAAGCCTCGCGGCTCTCTATTTTTTACTACGGCCTGCAGTGAAGCTTTACGCTTGTTAGCAACAATTGTTTTATTGGCCTGCGCGCTAAAAGCAAAGTTTCAGGCAAAAATTGCGCGTGCGGCGCTCTCTGTAAATTTTAAAATATATACGCGAGGTTCGAGAGGAGAGTTTACGATAAAAGTTGGCAAGCTAGAGGGTATAGGTTTATGTTGAATATGTAGCCTGGTCATGCGCCTTTTTATATATTTATAGGCGCGAACGCGTGCGTAAAGTGCAGAAATAAGGGTATTTATGGGTTATTTATGGCCTATGGTAATATTGGTTTTTTATTTATACCCTGAGTTTATGTTTTCTTCGGAACTTTTTTTGATACTGTGCTTGTGTACGAGTTGCTAGTAACTATTTAGAGATTAAGACGATTAGAGTTAAATATTAATTAATATTAATCACCTTTTTAAATTTTTGCAATAGTTATAACAGTACTCGCAGTATAAAGCTTGATAAATAGTATTACTTTTCAAGCCCCTCGTTTATTAATGACACGTACTATTTTAGAATTTAGAAAGTTATATATGTATTTTATTTGTATAAATAAAATGAATATTATATTTCTGAATTCCACATAACTTTATAAGAAATTTCTTTTATCGTTTTAATTAATTACAAAGTAATTTACATACTTTACTACAAGTACCTTATCGAAATTATCAAATAATGTTAAGCAGAATCTCATAATTAATTTCCAACTTACCTATAAAATTATCAAAAAACATTCCGAAACATTCATCACTTTCCCAAAACAATAATACAAATTCCAAATAACGAATTCATACGAAGCATCCCGTTGACTATGAAAATTGTGGTCTCGCTACGTGCATTCGTGTACTCGTTTCTCATTAATTACAGATCATACCGTGTCCAAGTGCTTTATATCATAGGGTAGTTATGCGCTCTATTATGCGAAAAGTCAACCAGCGCAACGTTCCTCGTAATTTTCGAAGCAGAATTATTTAGTCCATTGCTGAGCGGAATTAACGTGAAAGGATGATGTGACGAGGTGATGTAAATACATTGTTAAAACCAATTTTAGGCGATAAACTATGTTTTCGCCGTGTAATGTATTGCTAAGGTTTTCTTTCTTTAATAAATTTAAAAAAATAAAATATTTTAAACCATAAATAATAACTATAATTACTAATTAAATAATTAAAAACCATGAATACAAACAACATGAATTTAAAAAAACAATTTTCCTATGTTTAAAAAAAATGGACAATTATTCTTTTTTTATTTATATTCATAAATTCATGAAATAGTTTCATCATTGCATAATAATTCCATAACAATAAAGGCATTCGAACTACTATGCATCAATAAAAAATGCATCGATAAATAGTCGATAAATAATTTTAACAACCCTCCTAAAAACGAACAAAGTCACCAGCTCCTCAGAACCAGCCCGCCGTCAAATAAAGATAAACGACCCCAGCATCTCGAAAACAATAAGATAAACGCAGGTCTCGCGTGCCTCGACGTCCCCAGGACCGGAAATCGGCGAGTGCGTAACACGGACTCCACGCAGAACACAATAGAGAGAAGACTCCTTGTCCCGATTTGCCATTCAGCGAGAGCCTTCATAAATTCGCCGGGAATTTCAATACAAAAGGACGTCGAGCGATAAATTCCTTCTTTTTTTCTCTCTCCCCCAAGCCAAAAAGGAAGATTCGAGTTTGCGCGATTGTTTTATGCGTACACGAGCTGGGCGCGGTGCAAAATTATGAGCTGACTGGTGGTCGCGATGCCTCTTTTCGAGAGTCGGGTTTCTCCGGCCGATGAAGACGTTGAAGAATGACGCTCAAAGGGCTCGCTTTGTGCGCTCGCTGTGTAAGGATGCTCGAAAGAGTCGGGGGAGCTGGAGGTATATGAGCTGCTGGCTGTTTTGTTGGGGGAGTATTGGCTTTCGGAAAGTTGAGTTTCTTGAGGAACTTTTTTAATTGTAGAAAATAATTTTTTTGTCTCCTGCGAATTCATATTTCACTACTTTGTTAAAGTCCGTAATAAAGTGGAGTTATTCGAGCTTTATTATTTTCCACTCAACAAAAGATCGTTTCCTCGTACGAGACAAACAAGCCAACTCAAAACGCAACAGCAAAACAAAATGAAGAAATTATACAAAATCATGCCACACCACACCAGCCAAAAAAGCACCTCCCCACGGCTCCCTTCTTTTTCCCATTAATTTAACCTGCTCGCCGGGGTGAGGCGAAATTGGACGCTGATCCGGCCCGTAGAAAATAAAGATCTTGTTTAGATGAGATTCGCCTTGGGCGAAAAGTGCTTTACCGTACGCGCGCGCGGAACGATCGCTCTTTGATCTCGGGCGCGTGCAGCTCGCTCAGACGAGAGCCCAGCCTCGCCATGCAGCCCGGAACGAAACATATTACCGAACGGTCCTCTGTGCTGCTTTCTGCACTCGAGGCGCGTTTCCGAGCCAGGCGACACACGCGGGGGCTTTGCTCTCTTTGCTTGCGTGATGCGGGGCTCTCTTTTTCTTGCGCCGCGCGCGAGCACGACACAGAGCGACTATGAGGCTGGGCACGATTGAGAGAAATGTCGAATAAGATTGGTCAGGATAGGCGCTCTTTATCGAGAGCTGGCTTTTGCTGGGGGAGTTAGTCGGACGTGATTTTTATTGCTGATACGTGTGCGCAGCTGGTGGTTGTAGAGTACTTTGGGTTTTGGATTTTAATGTGTTTTGAAGTGGGGATGTTTAGGAGGGGGCTCTAAATTATGATTAGTGGTATTGGATTTTTTGATGGGAAAGTTGGGAAAAATATTTGTTGAAGATCTTATAAAATATATTTTTAATACAGTGCGTTCAAAATAGTAATTTATGGGTGAAAAATTCTTAAATGCAGTTTACTCCCGTTGTATAAAAAAATATTGTTCAACAGACGTAAAAAATTGATTTTGCTTTTTTAAATTTGTATAGAAACCGCTATGATAAATTTTTAGAATACTTAATCGCAATAATTTTTTACTTTAGATACTACTCTCAAAAACTTTGTGGAAAAATTACACGAATAATCCATCACAAAAAACTACTTAATTGAATAAGAGATACATTAGCAGCCTTACGTTTCTCTTATATACTTTTATTTACCTCTGTATTCCATCTTAAGTACTATATCTCACTAATCAACGATCAATCGAAGCCAAGTCTAGTGCAATTTTTCATATGACTTTCATTTAATGAGATTTGCCTCGGTTTTTATCTCAGCAAAGTTTTACGAACAGAAATAATTGATAAGGTTAAGTACATCGTTCGGATCGCTTTATGACAAGAGCTCTTTTCTGCGAGTGCTCTGACCCACATTTTGGCAAATCCATTTTGAGTGCTATCCGGTGCCAGTAAATTTTTTAGCTGAGAATAAGGAGAAGTAGACTTGTATTATTGGAGAAAATATTCTGGCGTTTCTTTCGTTCATTCACGATTTTTATTTTTACGTTAAGCAAAAAAAAAATGTATTAATAATTCATTCTACTTAGTTTTTGCTTTGAAAAAACCTGACATTTAATTTTTTGTTTTATGAACCATAAAAATGGATTGTAACACTTTAGCTAGATTGACTTTAAATTTAATCTCCGAAGCATCGATCGTCGTAAAAAATAGTATCGATAAAATGAGTCGTACGCCTCGTGAAAATCAATGCCGATAAATATCATTAAACAAACTGTCAACGCTAATTTTAAAACAAACACTTTTTTGTATAATAATAATTATTTATGGGATCATCAGTAAACATACATGAATATTGTAAAATCTATTCTTTAAACAAAAATTATCGAAAAAAAACTTCTATTACTCTTTACCTTTTCTAATCGGAATTTTTCGTTTCGATTAGATACTAATTTCTTCGTTAACAGTCTTTTCTCTCGTAAAGACGCGAATCTCGTTTTCCGAAGATAGACAGCCCGAAGCGTTCTAGAGTCGAATCAAAGCTGAGCGCGCCCCAATAAGATAGGTACCAATCGAAGAGGGCAGTTCGCTCAGGTGACGCGTGAAGCGGTCAATTTCCGAGGCAATCGCTCAGTAGCTCGCACGGCTCTTCTTTATCCGTGGAAAATCGTGATAAGAAATATCTGCATCAAGAAGGAAGAAAGATGCCTATTTATATATTGGAATGCGAGGATACGTTATTTCGGGTTAATTACATTCTTTATTGTTATTTAAAAAGATTTTTGTTTTTATTGAGTGTGAAAATCCTTGTTATCAAAAGGCAAGATTCGTAATAAGATTATTTATAATATTCATCTCAATATTGATTGTTAGTTTTAACGGATAAGTTTCATTTATAAGAAATCTGATTATACACAGTGTACACTATAATAAAAAGATGAAGAAATCCCATACTATTATAAAATTAACAAATTAAAAAAACAAAACTAAAGTTTAAGTAGAAACATGCCAGATACGGTCAGCCCACTCTCCCGACCACACCCAAACACCAATCATATTTTCATAAATTAAGAACTTATCAAGCGCGAGCCATTAAAAACCACTTAACCTTTTTACAAGCCAACAGGCTGCAGCGCAAAAAGCCCCGGTGCGCACGCGCGCAAGTGCGCAATGTGCTTAAGGTCATAAAAGCCGAGCCGCTCTCTCTCTCTCTCTCTTTTTCTCGCGCCTATATGCGCGCTCTATCAAGCGCAAAGTAGCGGAGAGCCGCCTTAGGCTGTCCACGGCGCTGCGTCACGTTCTCTGGACTCTCTCTCTCTCTCCGTGTGCCGGTACGCGAAATTACTCGCACGTGCGAAAAAAAAGGGTCAAAGAAAAGAGGGTGACGCCGAGGAGGGAGAGAGGAAAATAGCTTCCGGCGTTGCGTAATTGAGGCGAGCTACGTCTTTTGAACGGCGCGTCGAGCCGGTGTTGTATGGAGCCGCGCGGTGGGTTTGCCTTGTTCGCGGCTTGCGTGTCGGTTTGGATTAAAGCTTGGTTGGATAGATAGGCTGGACTGTTTCAGATAAGATATTTTTTGGTTCGTTTAGTTTTTTTTATTGAGGAAATTTTTTTGTTATCGGGGATTGCTGTAGTTTGGTAGATGCTTTTGAGTAATTTGAATTTCTAATTAATTAAATCAAATTGAGTTATAACAAAATTACAAATCAACGGAAAAGTTTCAGTTTATGTAATTGTGAAGATTATAGATAAGTAAATAAAAAGATTTTTAATCTAATTTGATTTATTTAAAAAGTTCTAATTTCAGAATTCTAGTAATAAGGAAAAGAAATGAGAATATTTATTGCTATATTTCTACTGATTTTATTGTTATATTTTTAACTTAACTTTTTATAAAAATTACAAAACATTAAAATTAAGAATCATTAATTAACCGTCACCAAATCGTTAAACTTAGAAATCCACACGATAGAATAAAGAGTACAACTCAATCCAGTCTTTATATACAAAAGGCACAGGCCATTTTCCAAGGTAAAATGCCTCCCAGCAGACAGTAATGATCTTTTTAGTTAGCACTGCTTCGGGCACGTACAAAAGAAAATTCCCCGTCTGCCCTAAGCTAGGATTTTTTCGCCCATTCAATTTGGGGAGCAAATTAAGTAAAAAGGTACAGGCGAAACTGGTGTTAAATGTACACGACGAAATCAAAAGAATGCTTTGTAAAATTATTTCATTACATTTTCATACTTTCTCCTTAGCATACTCCATACAAATTATATCTCTTTATTCACAAATATAACATTATTATATTTCAGGTCAACTCCCAATAACAATAACACAACGTTTTTATCCAACCCACCCAAATCCTTAAAATTTTCACAAAAACACCCAACAAACCCACCTCCATTGCCGACCCATCTCAAGCAAATTCTCTAAACTAAAACACTCTCCCGGCCCATCGGAGCCATTATTCCCTCTAATAAGAGCAGCGCGACTCCCCCCTCCCACCCTCTTTTATCCAATAATCAACTAATGTTACTACACCGCGCTCTTAGTTCCCATCCTCGCGAGCACTTTGACTTGCCTTGTACGCCCTTAGGCCCCGTGTACACCCCCGCAGTGCACCTAGCTACACTCCAGCCGTACACACACGCCTCCGATATACGCACTCTCGCTGCCTGGATCTCTCGAGAGTGGAGCCCATTATTTTCTGCCGCGTCGCGGAGCCCGCCGGCCTTTAATGAGCGAGCGCTTCCGATATTCGCTCCGCGAAATTTTCGCTTTTACGGAATGTACGTTCAGGTGCCCGGCTACGTCGAGCTACGCGCAATAATAAACGCGCGAGCTGCTTTTAATGGGAATCGGCGAAAATTTTCGTAATTGCGAGGAGGCCTGGGGCCGAGGTTATTAGGGAGCCGCCGGCGAGATTCTTCTTACTACTCGAGGCGTTATAACGAGGATTGTTCTTTTCGCGAAGGTAGATGGTGGGGAGTTTCATTTGTGCCTTTTTCGAGGTGAGAATTTTCATTAATTTTTAGGAGGGATTGATAATTCATTGTTCGGGATGGGATTATCGGTCGTGTGACGGATGCGGTTCTGAAGAGGGAGTTTTGTTGCAATTAGCAAGGAGAAATGCCTGGAATTAATGAATGCTAATTTGAGAAAACTATGACAAAAGTCTTGATGAGCTTGCGTAATGGCATGTTGCGGGTAACTGATTTATGACAATCGTTTTCCTTGGAACTTAATTTACAAAATTGTCTGCTATATTAAAATCATTCTTTGAAACTTAATTTTGAAATATTGTCTTCCATTTTTCGATTGAAAATAACTGCTTAATGATTGTTCACACTATTCTATTGAATATGAAGAGAAATTTCTTAAATTTTCACAAAAGTCTTAAGTTATTTATTATAATCACGTATTAATGAAATAATTGACTGTGATCATCTAATATCACAAGATTTTTTTTAAACATGAATAAATTATCAATATTTTTCTAATAGTATTATTGCTTTAATAAAGCTTGTAAGAATCTCTATAAACTACTTTATCGAAAAAGTGGTTAAATTGAATTTTCGAAAAACTGAAATGTTTTGCTGCTATCAAAAGGTAAACAAGCAAATAGGCTTGTAATAAACTTAGTGGGAAAAATTTCTTGTAAAATATAGTAAAATTATTACTATAGTATAAACTATGAAGTAAAATGATCAAATACAGTTTTATTTGTATTTAATTGAAATAATATTTATCAACTTAAAAAAATTATTAAAAAAAAAATTTTAATTAAATAAGTGTTAGTTCTTAGTATCTAAAAAAATATTTAATTACAGTAAATTTTATTTTCTGTGGACAAGTAAAAATAATTAGATTTTAATGAAAACTTTGTAGAAATTCTCGTAAATTTTCGTGAATACCTCTGAAATTTGTCAGAAAGTCCGGTTACGACTTCTGTTTCCGAGATCTGTTACACGATAACTGCGCAGTCTGATAAAATAATTGAGTATCTGTAAAATTTCTCTCTGATAAACCACATCAAACATTAAGCTCGGAAAATTATAAATTTTTAGCATCGAAATAAACCCGAAACAGCAATAATTAATTCAATCCAAAGCAAACACGTAAACAACAACGAAAATAGCAAACGGAAATTATGCATCCCGATGTACACAAGTGGCCGAAACGAGAATATCACTTCCCAAATTGCTTTGAATCTCGGCTCTGCGGGCGGACTCGAAGCAAAGCACGCCAGTAGTCGTTCGGCATCCGAAGCGTCCACAAGCTCGCCTGCTGACCCCCTCGGCTGCGCGAATCGAGTTTAATTCAAAGCGATAGACGCCCCCAGACGCGAGCCAGCGCGCGCTTGCCAGCCCCTGGCCCCGGGCTACTGAGCGAATTTCGTGTAAATTTACAAACCTACGTCGGGGAACGCGCGTGGTTGGCTCGAAAGAATAATGGGCCGCTAAATTGGGAAAATTGAGAGGGTCATTTGTTTTTCGGGCGGATACTGAGGCTGTTTGATTTTTTTTTTTTTTTTTTTTTTAATAGTGGATGATCCGTGGGATTTGCAGAGTTTTGATAATTAGAGAAACGTATTTGTTTGGGAATTTGAAGTTTGTAGAATGATTGTTTGCAATATGTTAGAAAAATAGTTTGGTTTTTGTAGAAGCTTTTTTTATTGATTATCTATTTATTTTTTTCAGTAACAATTAAAATAAATTTAATTTTATTAAACGTCTTGCACAAAAGAACTATTGAAATATGCCATGGTAATCATAAAATAATCATAAAAGTTAAAATCTCACAGCAAGTTTCAAGCTTCCCCCAAACTCCCCAATCACAGCGCAACAATACATCAAAATTTCACCTTCAACTGAAAATAATATTCTAACCCATCCCCAATCTCAGCCTCCAAACACTAACCCAAACCATCTCATGATGTCAGAGAGACAACACGAGCTTGTCTACCTTCAGTGGGCTTAGCCGAACGACCAGCACTCCTCGGTGAATCGTTAATTATCCAGCCTGGGCTCCGTACACACGATCAGCAATGCAGCTCCCTCCAGGCGACACTGCAACGACTCTTGTCTAATTAGTAGTACACCGCCGGGCGAATGTTGCGAGCCGAATATAGGGATAGGAATGTAGAAGGCAACGGAGATATACGAGACCGCGAGAGGGTGGTTTTATACCTTATGGTATTTCCATTTTCGGATCTGGAGTTTGGAAATTGTTGAGCTGCGTCGAGGTTTTAGACGTTGGGCAGTTTGGCTATGCATACGCCGAGTTGTAGGGGCTGATCTTTGGGCAGACTGCCTAGGTATGAGGTCTAGTAAGTAATAATGTATTTTTGATTGTTTATGGTAAATTAAAAGTTGCTGCTCAATAAATATGGTTTTTGATGTATTATATTTGACCCAAAAGAATATTCTTTCAGAAGATTGTGTAATCCATTATTCCATTATTCTTTAGATTTTAGAAATTTTACATTTTTCAACTTCAATAAAGTTTTTACTATTATAAAACTCGAAATCTAATAATATTAAACAAAAAATGGTTGTAAAAAACTAAATTTATTATCTAATTCAAAAGTTTATTTTACATCCAGAATAAAATGACGAATGCATTTTTTATTTCGCTTATATAAATTTTGTCTCTCTTGCGAACTTTCAGTCCTAAATATATAACTTCAATTCCATATACATAAAAAAGTAGTACAGATAGTACATAAAAAATATACGAATGTATTATAAAATAAAAAAATAAAAAACACTGCAATTTTGAATACTCCACAAAAATGAAGTTCCATGCATATAATAAGTCGTGAGTAAGTCAACCAGTAGCTGACGAGTCCAAGCCGTCTGGGGAAATTTCAGCGGACCAGAGCTCTCTCACGTTCAGCTTGGAATAGGTGTACTCGCATTATGGCACTTAGGTTGCGTTAAGAGTAGCCGCGGGTACAATATATAGAGGAGCCTGCCTACTATAGTAAGCCCTGAGAGCAGCTCGTCAGAGAGCGCGGGAACTTCCCGAAATGCGGGCTTGAATATGGAAACTGTGGGTATAATCTCGGAAAGTTTTGCCGCTATAAATTTCATTTATTGCTGTTGTTATTCCGCGCTACTGGAACTTTATGAACTTCCTGCTCTTGATCAAGGCTATTTCAATCAATAATGGATTCAAATATTGTGACTTTTTACTAGTATGCCGCTTATTTTACGACCTCTTCATTTTTATAAGCTTGTAATTGAGTTGAACTAATAAAGCTTTTATTGGAGAAAGGGGATAAGGTGCACACTTTTTGGTTTTTATTTTTTTAGTACTTAAAGGAATAGATTAAAAAGTTTTTTAATTCTGGTATTAAAAAATTTATGTATTTATTCAGTTAAAAACATTTTAAGAGAAATATTTTTTCACTTTATACTTTATTTTTTAGATTAAAAAGAAAATGTTTTTTCATATATCCGTCATCTATGAGAGACAAAATTTTCCACTTTAATTTTCACAGCATTTTTTATAGGTTAATATTAATAATAAAATTAAAATCTTTATGATATAAAAAAAAATAATAAAAATTCTTAAGTATTTTGGTTAATTTTGAAAATAAATAAATAAATTTCTCTTTTTATTATGAATTTTAAAAGCTATCTTATTGAAATTTTTTTTTAATCTCACTTAAGTTTTTGATAAAAAAGTTTATATCAATTTAGTTTTTTTTTTTTTTTTTTAATCAAAAATCCTTGTTCTCAACTTTAAACCTATTAAACATGCGGTAACATTTATTTTCGAATATTATAAAATAAAAGTAGTCTCATATCCAATGAACAATTTTCGCCCAAATTGTCTGTAAATCAATATTTTTTTAATTGTAAGTTTTTTTAAGTCAGAAGACAACAAAACCTTCGTTTTCTTTTATTAGTTTTTAGATAACAATACTTATGAATGTTTTGTAATCGTATATCTATAAATTTTTTAACATCCATTAACTAATTAAATTTTTCAAAATATTTAACTTTTTTATCTCATAAGCTCATTTAAAGGAGAAGTTTCTTTAATCTTATACTTTAAAAATATTATATTCAGAAAATATTTGCTGTATACAACTTTGTTCCATTCTCCCCTACACCTACGAACAATTACATTAAAAGAATCCCTTATAAAAGTTAATATAAACTTATCAATCATTCTAATTTCCAACATTTATAAAAATCAAAGAAAACTTTGGAAAAGAAAGTTAAAAAAACTTGCATAAGAAAATCCCCACCCCATCAATAACCTTGAATTTTCAAGCTCCAACGAACCAGCGCTAATAACTCACATTTTTCAGCCCACTAACGTCTTACCCTAGCACCCTCTTTTACTAAGCCTCGACGAGGCCTGGCAAATGGCATTTACGACCGACAGAGAGATCATTAATATAGTACGCCACTACTTCTCGCGGCAAGTCTTAGATAACCGCTCAAATGCGCGTAAAACTGAATTTCTTTATGATGCACGAGCAAAAATTTGTGATAGGTATTAGTGAAAGAGGTCGAAAGAGAGGAGGAGAAGAAGAAAAGAATAAGGGCAGTCTGTCTAGATTTTTTTTTTTAAGTAGATGAGGATTGTTTTTTTTGTGCTGCATTTTATTGTAAATAAGATGAAAGTATAGATTTCTTTGTTATTACAAATGATTTTCTTAGGTTTGATGGACGTTTCACTTAAGTGCATTACTTTTTTCTTATGTATTTTAAGATTTATTATTTTTTTTACCTTAAAATCCTTTTTGGAAATGACTATAAGTGAATAGGATATAACAATTCTTTTTTTATAAATATATGTTATCTGTGTGAAAAAATTAATCATTCACCGCACAGTATCGAGAATTTCAATTATTTTTAGACAATACTGCGACCAAAATTCATAATAAATATCGTGCACCAGCATCCTTCCTGCATTACCAAACAAATTCACCGATAATGTATATTCAAAGCAAACTTACCCATCTACCTATATTCAAGCTTTCCACCGCAAGCCTACAACTAATTTATCTTTCCAAGCGGCCGCTTCCACCTCTATTTTTCTGGTACACCGCTGCAACCGTTTGACGCCACGGCTCACGCGTTAACGTCCAGATAGCTGAACATTGTATTAAATGTCGGTCAGTAGTGCGGTTCCGTGCATCGTCGGACACGATGGGTAGCGATTTTCCGAACAGCTGCTACAATAGATTTTTGCATAGTACGCTAACTAGAGTTTGCAAGATTTCGCTTTCGCGTGATCCTGGTACGAATTTTAAAAATTGCATAGCTATGCTAGATTTTGTGATGCAGTATTTGAGTGAACTGTGAGATTTTAGAAAAATATTTTATTAATAAGTATTTTTATCTGCAGTAACTATTATTTTTAATCTTGTCAACATTATTATTACTAAATCATGATAAAATAATTTTCCATAATTCTAAAAAAACACCTATCTCAAAAAACGTCAACCGCATAACCGCGACGAGACATCCAATATTTAACCATCCCCTTAAAATAAGGAACCACGAGCGGAAGACTCCTCTCTATTTCTCCTGTTTCGCGATAGCGCACTTGCAGCGCGGAAGGCGAAACAATGGGATTCCTCGCTCTTTTACCGCCTCGCGGGGGACGAGTCGGCTCGTACATTTTTCAAGCGGCTTACGGTACATCGGGGTATCCACTTATTTTCCCTTTAACTTTGCTCCGGAGAATTTGCGCGGCGTGCCAGCGAGTCGTGTGCGGCAAACACCAGCGCGGCTCCACTCGATTTCGCGGAGATGCGCACTGATGTTGGAGAGTGTGTGGTTGTGTGGGAAGATGTTTGGTTGGAATCGATGGGATTGAATTTTTTAAGTGAATGTTTTAGAAGTAAGGGAATATTTTGAATTATGGTATTTTGTTTTTGTGATTTGGAGCTTGTAGGGTATGATGAATTTAAAGGAAAAAATTATATTATGGAAAATTATTATAATATTTAGTCTCACTTATAACGAGCAACTTTTCTGGTTTTTTGATTGTATATATATGATTTATTTTTTATGTCTATACTTAAATTTATCAAAATATTCTTCTGAATAAACTTCTGTTTGAATATGATTATTTTGAAAATAAGTATTGAGCATATAATATTTTAAAAATAAAATAAATTATTAAATTAAAAAATGTCAATCTTTGAATTTGTAAAATAATTACAAAAATTTTTAAATTCTTATACTTTTATACAGAGATTCGAAAGTGTTTAAAATGCTTTTTTAAATCCAGTATTTAAAGTAAAAGTGTTAAAAAATTTGTTTTTAAACGTACTTTTAAAAGATAAGCATTTTGATTTCAAGGAAAAAAAACAACAGAAAGAAGAAGAACTCAAAGAGGCAACACTTTTTCAAGCGTTAAATCGTGCAATTAAAAGATTCTAACACTGCACCTTAATCATGTCACACTTTGCATCCTGAAAACTCCTCGCAAACAACCATAAATCTGGAATTTCGATCAACCCTAATTCCAAACACGCTTGGCCACGTATCTGGGATTGACAGATCCAGGCAATGGAGGGTAAAAAGAAACCCGAGGAGACTTTTCGTAAGTCAAACATTTGTCGGTAGAAGGAAAATCTCAGTTGAGCTTCCTCGCTCTGCGATATAAAGCTGTGCGCGCCTCGCGAGATGTAAACTTTGCGAATCAAGCGCGCGAGCGCGGGGGGATATAAAGTTTGCACGCCCGCGCGCGAGACACCGATTTTTCCATCTTATACTGCCGAGGCGTGTTTGTTTTGCTTTATGAGCGCGAATCGCGCGGGGTAAACAGAAGCGATAGAAAATTACGGGGATGATATATTAGCCGAGGATTTATTTATGAGAGTGCCTTTCAGGCTGATGTTTGTTTTAAGTAATGCCGCTCTTTTATTTGAATTTCAAATTTTATCTATATTGAAATTGAATTGTAATTCTGGTTAAATCTGTCATTTCTTTGAGTAGTATATTTTAATTTTTTAAATTCGAAATATTTTCGTAGTAATATGATAGTTTCTGTAGAATAGTATAAACCTTAACGGTATAATTTAATTAAAAATATGAAAGAGCGTGAGATACAAATTTAAGATGTTTAAAGCGTCAAAGTCGCATTACAGCTACTAACATGTGTGACGGTGGGCTTAATTGCGAGAACTCATAATAAGTGAAAATTTAATTTGATGTCAAAGAGCTAATTAATTGCAAACTTAACTACGAATATTTAGCAAATGAACTTCCGCCGTAATTAACTAACTTTGAAGCATTAAATTGGTATGTAGAGCAATTTTAGCATAATTTACTACAGTGCACATTTTTTTTATCTTTAGTGTCTATTCTTTTCTATTCTTTTGTAATACTGAATTTTCAGCGTTTAAATATTTTTGCTAGACTCTATAACTATTTAATTGTCGTATAATAAATCCAAAAATTATGAATGTATATAGATGGTTATGTAGATATGCATATGGTCTAATAAGGGATTAATTACTAGGTCACCTTAGAACAAAGCTGCTTAGTAAGACACAATGGATTGCATAGGCTTTCAGCTCTCGCATCGATCTTTGCTCATAACAGCATTGATTAATGCTTCGATTACGCCTGATTACATTTCATTCAATAGTACACTATATTGATTCGGTAACTTAATGGAAGCCTTAACAACCTAATAATTCAAACTAACAAAAGAATCGTTAATATCCAACCTTCCTAAAAATTCCCATACCCCTCAAAAAGCACCCAAACTCAGCCCAAAAATCACCCCCACTCCAACCTGCTTATATCCCAATCCCATACAACTACCTTCTCCAGCTCCCACCCGTACTCCTCATCCATTCATCCCTCTCCCACGGCCACAAACTCACTAGCATCTCAGAAAGGCATCAGGAGACGCTCGGATATTCGGTATACAGGAACCGGGCCGTAATTAAATGAGACTCCGCAGCGCGGGGGCAATAGGAAGCCAAGGCGCCGGGCCGCGCGGCATCCGAGAACGGCAAAGCATGAAATTTCGTCTCGCGTTTACCTTATATACGGCGCGCCCTCCCCTGGGTAAACGCATTACTAATGGAGGCAATTAAAGCCCCGGCAGACATCAAAGAGAGAGAGAGGCGGAGGAGCCTGATCCCCGTTTTGCCGGCCGGCCGCTTTAATATCTCGACGAATATGATGCGAGAGCAAACAGAGGAGAGAGAGAGAGAGAGAGAGAGACGGATTCACCTGTAATCGCTGTAAACGGATTACGAGCTCGGAGCCCGGGTGACACGTGTTAATTCGAGCGAGTCACGTCGTAAGCGCAGTCCTTTGCGAGAGAGAGAGAGAGGATGGGTAGAGGGATATGTATGTGTGTGGGAAAAATTTTTGGCAAAAGTGTGTTTGATCAGAGGGCGAGCTGGGATAGAGTGAGAGAGAGAGAGAGAAAGAGAGAGAGATTCGAGCAGAGGTAATTTCGTTTGAAGCTTCGAGACGAGGGACGCTGCGGATAACGAGCCGTACTTTATTGTGGTAATTACGTGAATTTGGTAGTTCCAGGGCTTTTGACTATTGCAGGAAGAGGGTTTATTGACTGCATTTGTTAAGGAACTGAGTTTTATCTTCTAAGCGTGTAATTGGTAGAATAAAAATTGCAATGATAATATATAAATTAAGTGTTTTGCCTTTGATTTAAATTACAGTATTTTTTCTGTAGGATATAATAACTTATTTAAAGTATTTTAAAGTAATTTTTTAACATTTTGAACAGTCATATTGTTTTTAAGTATTTTATCGTATAAATAAATTTAGCTTTTTTTTTAGTTTCTATTTTATTCATAAATGAGGAAGCTAATCTCTTATACAAGGCAGACAAAAGCCTTATAGTATAGAGTAGTGCTTATTATAATACAAAAAATTTTATTGTACAGTAGTAACAATAAAATGTCATTTTCAAATGCATTTCACAATATTCTTCTCAGAAACACAACTAATATTTTTCTTGTTATTATATTATCCAATTACAAAAAGATCAATAAAAATAAGGTTACAACAATGTCACACCGTAACATCACAGGAAACAAACTAAAACAGCCATCCCGTATCAAATTGTCAATTCACCCAATGTCAAAAAATGCGCCATTTTCAAAACTTTCCCCCGCTGCAGCCATGCACTTTTTCTCTCCGTGCCTCGCATCTTTATTTATAAGTCACTCCGAAGTTAACTTGCCACGCGCCATTCGGCCCGCCGAGCGTCGCGGTTTTATCGAGTATGCGGAAGCTCGATAATAACTTTTTGATGCGCCGAGGCGCGAGCTCAGCCCCAACTTTGCCCCAGCTTATCACGGGCTCTCCTTTATGTCTGCGAAATTTTTCCGAAAATTTCGAATTTATTGGCTTCACGTGGGAGTTTGGAAAATGTTACGTCGTATATATCCGTCCTATTCATAATTTTTAGATTTTCCCTATGTGCCACCGTGTATACTTAATAAAATATTAATTATACTAAAGAAATTTAATTGTTTTGTCTACAGCAAACTGATTTTATAATACTCACTACAAACATTTGTACGAAAACAAAATCAGATAAGCGCAGCAAGAAACACATTTGTTAAAAAATCAATAAACACCAAAAATCCAGTTTATCAACAATCGAATCCACCCACAAAACCCCAACCATCATCAATCCACCGTAGATCATCTCTCCTCCAAAACTCACAAACCAAATTAACTCGTATACCCGCCCGTGATCTCAGCACTCTCAATCTAAAAAAAAACCGTCAATCAACTTTCACAGCATTTTCGTAAGCCCTGACAAACGACCTCGGGTGCATCTCCCCGGGCAAAAGCCCGTGTCTCAACAAGGGGGGGGACTTGCAATCGTGTCGTTCATCAGAGCCGTGACTTATGACAGCGAGGTGAGGACGCGCGCCGGCGTATAATAACGTATTCCAGGTGTTATCGCGATTGTCGGCGTGCTTGGCTACCGTGGCGCAGGCGCCGCCAGGGGGCCGGGGAATCCCCCGGCTCTATCTCCCCCCCTGAGTGGGCGCGCACGAATTCCTCGGAGGCATTCCACGAAGCGAGTCTTGGAAGCTGCGACTACTTCGACTGCTTGCCAGAGGGAAGTTTTAGCTTTGGAGTTGGGGATTGTTTTTTTTTAGGATAGAGGGAATGATTAATTTTTTTCGATGGGTTTGAGGAGGTTATTAATTGTTTGAGTGAGAGACGTTGATGTGGTGTTTGATATTTCTTTTTTCAATTTTCTTATTAATCGATGAATAGAGAATGGAAAGCGTTGGACTATTATTTTGTTTTGAATTACTATATAATATTGTAAAGTTATAATACTTTTTTTAAATATGCGATGGTAATGATGTAAAAAACAAATCAATTTATTTTTACACAAAAAATAACAATAAAGATCTTTAGTAATAAATACTATTACAACAAATAATAAGATTAAATTGTATAAAACTTAATTATAAACAATATAATAAACAAAATCAACCCTCTTTAAATAGCACGTATTTTGTATAATAATAAACACTCTAAATACTTAAATCTCAAAAAATCTCAAATAAAACACCTAAATCGCCGTGTCTGTAATTTCAGTGGCTTAAAAAATAAACAATCAGGTATTTTAACACGAGGTAGTTTAACATGAGAAGATACTTTGTCAAAGACTTAATCCTCTTACGGGAAAGTAAAAAATCAGGCTTATAAGACAGGGGCACTGGCTTTGTTATCTCTCATCGACTAGCAATTCGATATTGATGACTTGACAAGATAAAAAGAAACGAAAAGTGGATAAAGCGAACGTTACTTCGCGCTACATTAACCGAACATGGTTTACCAATAACGTGAGCTCATTTTACCTGTCAGTGAAAGACTAATTCTTTCCGCAATAAGAATAAAGCGCAATATGAAGATATTTTTTATTTTTTATTTTTTTTTATTTAAATTACAATATTGAAAAGCAATTTAGATAATATTTGAAATATATATATATATATATATATTGAATGAGTAAATTTAATTTTTACTTTATATATTATACTTTATAATTGAACCCTTGCTAAAGTAATATTTTCAATTTTTATTGCATTAAATTTTATTATTTTAACTTATTATATTTTATTATATTAAATTATCATATTAAATATTTGTTTTTGTTGTATAAATTTGTATTTATTCACTTTCTAATTAAATATGATTGGTTTAATCTTATTTAAATTTTAATATGTTTAATTATTAGTATACAATTTTAATGAATATTATAAATATAAAAGAAAGGCATCAAAGTATTATGGATAATATAAATTAGTAATAAAAATTTCAATCCGATCTTATCTTTAATTATTAGCCTCAGTACTTGCTTACCATAAACCAAAATTCCAATCACATTCCAATTATCTTTATATCAACTCTCAACTCGCATGAAACATTTAATGAAACAACTTTTCTGAAACATTTAAAAGCCAATCCGCGCGAGCTACCATCAACCTCGAACGGAACAAATCGCTTCTTTCATTCATACCCACACTCTAAAAATGCCGCAAGAAAAGAAGACCATATTTCCCAGGACTAGCGTGCATCGCGAAAATAAATTCCGGCACTGAGGAGATGCATTACAGTAGGCGCCCTATACCAACTCGGCCGAGCGAATTGAATTTTCGTGCTATACGCGCCGACAGACGCGCCCAGGATAAATGCAGACCTATACGGCTCGCGGCTCCTTTCGATTAGATCGGGAAAATGAGATCTATCTATCCTCGGCGGATAAAAATCGGCTCTCCTGGGATGCTTTTCTATCCGCTTTTTTTGTCGACTCGTCTGCTCGCGCGTAACCTTATTTTGCGGCGCGCCTTTAATTAAAACATTTTCCCGTGCGCGAGCTGGGATTCAACAACTTCTTGGCGAGCCGCTGGGGCAGGCGAGGGATCCGATTGGAAAGTATGATTCCGCGCGGAACGGAATTATTCTGTGTGGTTTTATTTAGGTGGTGGTTGTGCTTGATTTTTCAGGGTGAAAATGTCTTGTTTAGTGGGGATTAATTAGCTTCGGTTGCAAGCATCTTTTATATATTTTCCTCAATTCGAATCAATGAATTGCATTACCGTCTTATGTCAAAATATTAATAAAATTGAAAAAAAATTTTAAAATAGATTCATTACCATTCTTTTACTCGATCACAGCCCAGCATTAAAAACATACGAAAAAGCAGGAGCGCAAACAGCAAACCTCCGAGAAAGCAAATGTAGCCGAAGAGCGAAAATCGCAGCGCTTCGTCGCCCGTACGCAAACTCTTCGATTTCGATCGCCGGGCCCCCCATGTTTGAATAGTCGCTAAAATGCCCTCCGGCGGGCTCACTTGCCTATGCAGATCGATTCTCTTCTCTCTCTCTCTCTCTCCCTCATTCAGCCACGCGATAAACTCCAGCCATCCAGATAAATTGCGGCGAAAGCAAAAGTTCCGCCAGCCGAAATCCGGTGTGCCACTCTTCATCGGAATGTGCTGCACGGCGCAGACTCTCCCCGCGAGACAGACGAAGGGGCGAGGCGCGAGAGGGATAGACAGAGGGAGAGAGAATGCGAGAGATAATTGAATTGAATGGGCTTGGATTTATTTGCGCATGAATCTTTTAATGTAAAATATTCGCGCGATATGGCTTGTCCGGAAACGTAGTCGGACGTTTCTCGGATTGGAGTTGCTTGGGAATCAGCTGTTTTTCTGGGATGACGCTGAGAAGGATTCGTGCTTTTACTTGGATTTTGAAGGAAGTTATAGGAATAATTGCACGATTGAGATTATGTGTATTCATTAGCGATGTAATCTGAGAATAATGTTTTTGAAATTGCTGGGTCAGCGTTTTTTTAACTATCTTGCGCTAATTCCACTTTCTGCAATTTCAAAAAAATTTTCTTTTAGATTACTTTGTAAGTAAGTACATGGCTGCTGGAGAGGCGTCTAAACGCAATTAGTTAGAAAATAATAAGACAACAGATAAAAGAGCTCCAGAATCTAAAATGCTTACGCGCAATCAAGTAAGTACAAGTAGGGGAAAAGAAAATAGAGAACATTAAGGGTGGAAAACAGAGAAAGATGAAGGGAAAAGGGAGACACGTGATAATGGTGAAAGCAGTGCGGGCGTAAGAGAGAAAATAAAAAATCGGAGCGAAGGGAAAAGAATCAGAAAGAGAAGAGGTGGAAAAAGGCCAGAAAATGAGAATGGAAGTTAATGAAGTTTGCGTTCCCTTTTAACGTTTTCAAGCATCGCGCGCAGAAGAGTGCCCAGCAAAAATTCCAGCCCCTTTCTGTAATGACAAACCGTTTTTTTTTCCAGACTTTCGCGCTCCCTTTTACCTGTGCGACAAGCTACTGCGATTAAGAAGTTTTTATCATTATTGGATTTCCTCGACTGTGCCTAGAAATTTTTTTGCACTACTTGAAAGATTTACAATATTTTACGTAAAGGCTACCAGTCCCCTTTATAAATCTAACTTTTAATTATTTGAAATTTTCATGATCATTAAAAATTTTTAATTTTCAACTACAATTAAAATCCTTCCTATTCAAACCGTCCAACTACACCCTCCCCCCAAAAAACCTTCACCTAAACATAATAATCCACAATTGTCACCAGTACACGCTCCTCCATTTCTCGAAGCCACAACGACGAAATATAAATCCGAGACTCGTGCCCTCCGAGAGCACAAAGCAAGCTGCACCTGATTTTATCCTCTCGCTCTCCGGGGGTCGTTTCGTGCCGCGTGTATATACACACATCGCGGCCAGCCTGGCGCGAACAGCTTTAGAGCCAGGCAGCCGGGCCGTAAAACCGAAAAGCGAGACTGGAAAAAGGGAGGAGGAAAAGCGGAGACTGCGTCGACGATCCTGCTTGTCGCCGTGAAAAAGCCGGCGCGAGGCGAGCAGCCTTGTAATATGATACGAGAAGTCGAAAAATGTAAATACGCCGAGAGAGCGGAATACGTGAATATTGTGTATAAAAGTACAAGATGTACGTACACCGAGCTTTCTCGTTGGCGGAAATGCGATTTGCTGTCTCGGAATGAATACCAATCTTCTGTATCAAAAAAGAAAGGGAAAAATTAAAGACGAGCAATTTTTAACGCGGATGAATGAGCGAAGACAAAAGTTGAAAAGATCGAAATAAAGTATTTCAAGAGTACAATGAATAGAGGGCATTTCCGAGGAAAGTATATACCAGGAATAAAGACGCTCGCAAGAACAACAGAGTCCGGACAGACAGAAATAGAGCACGAATATCCCGAGGATTAGAATAAGGAGAGATAATGGGAATAAGCTGGGAGAGTAAGCGACGAAGGCATTCCGCGCATATTTCTCTTGAGCATCTCCTCGTCGGCGCGGCCAAATAAATCAGGCACTCCATTTAATTAGCCCACTCGAGAAGGGTGGGGGGAGGGGGTATTATGTACGCAGAGCAATATTGGCCTCTCGCCGTGCTGGCGATAAAACGACGTAAATTAACAGATCATCAAAATAGCGCCGCGGGGCTGCGCTGGCTCTGATAACGCGTGGCCTGAGTGCGTCAGCGATAAAGGTTGTAGGAGTATGGGGTGTTTCGGGTTGAACAATGTGGTTGGAGCTTTTTTTTGGGATTGATCAGACTGGAATTATGATAGTGAACTTGGAGATTTTATTAAACTTAAGTGGCTATGGCGATTTTTGTAGGTTTTGGTAGAGAAATCTTCAAATATTAAATAATTGATTTTTTTTTAATTTTAATTGTTAGGTACTAGACTTTTTAAAATTTTTTATTTAAATATATTAATTTACTTTATATCCATTATTAAATATATGTATTATATATACCTTTCCTATTTATTTGTAATGAATTAAAATGCTCATTAATTAAATACACATTTTATTTGAAAAATTTTTTAAATAATCTTTAGGAATATCGTATTAGATACGTTTTAAATTATTCTTTTTTTTAATTTACAATTGCAATTGTAATATTTATTTATAAAATTTTCTAATATATTAAAAACTTACTCATTTCCCTATTATATACAATAATAATTATTTAAAAAATCTGGAAAATCCCAAGCACTCTAACGCACTTCAATTTAACAATGTTACAGGTCCACCAGGAACCCCGGGCAAGCGCGGCAAAAAGGGCAAAAGGGGCGACCCCGGCGAGCCAGGTGCACCGGTGAGTTCTCCGACAGCGAATCTCATAAGTTACCTTGTATACTCGTAAACCCTCTTAGCGCGACTGTGTACCCGTGCGTGTGCGCGCGCACAGCCGAGCTTTGATGCTTGAGTACAAAATATGTACGCCGAGGCGAATAAGCAACGGGAGCGCGAGCTGAATGATAATCGGCCCTGACGTTGCTTTATCGCTGACATAAGGTCCTACATAATTTGTCGCGATTTGGGACGATCGTTAAGCTGTCGTCTCTTGCCCGCAACACGATGATAATGCTTCCTTTGTGATGTATTAATTTTCTTTTGTAGAATGAGAAAGTATTGATACGCGGTGAAAAAGTTTATTTACGGAATAAAATTTTGTGCCGTGAATTTCATATGACTTTTTGTGGACACATGCGATTTTAGCATAATCATTGTTAAAGATATTTTTTTAAATTTAAAGTTTGAATCAACTTTTCGAAATGTATCAATATTTTGAAATTTTATGCTATTACATTTAAATAATATAAGTAGTATAAAACTTTGCATGACGTAGTAATTTAGTACTTTTTGACGTAAAATTTAGTAGGTTGTAATTTTTAGAATCCTTAATTTTATACTAATTATATTTTTAACTTCAATAATATGTAGCTAATGCCTTTAATAACTTAACAATGAATAACAATAACAGAACTAAAAATAATCCTGCTAAATTAAAAATAAAAAGATTCAGTATATATGGTAAATTTAATTTAGAATGAAATTTTTTAATAAAAGAGATAATATTTCCTACTTTTTTGCGTACGTTACTATAGTAGAACAAATTAAATAAAAAATTGCGGAATTTGTGTTAACGAATTCCGCTTTCACTGAGCAATGCAAAATATATGCAAAAGAAGTCCATTTTGCACACAGAAAAAATTAGCACGATATGTTTTCCTTGAAATAAAGTACAATAGTTCAACGTATCCTGCTAAAAGAATTAAACAGTAGAATTTTGATTTAAATATTTAATAATTATGTATTAGTAAATAGGTAGTAATGTATGTACGTACACATACTATCAAAAAATCAGAAGACCTTTCCTGAAAATTTTGAGGAAAACTTTCCTAATTCTAGAGAAACTATAATTTGTTGAATATTTTTAAGTATATACTTATTCAGTTTTGAATAAATGTAAAATCGCTTATTTGATTGACAAAATTACTAGTTTTATTATTTTTATGATTTTGTCATAAAAAGTGGCTAAATAAAGACAAAAAAAAAAAATGAAAAATATTTTGATGACTGAAAAAAATCCAATAAAGTCATTTGGAACAATCTCAAAAAATGTTTTTTTTGTAGTAAAATATAAAGAAAATTTAGGTAACTACCTTAATTAAAAAAACTTGTTGTAGAAAGAAACTGTAAACATATTGAACTAAAAAATGAAACTTTGCATGATAAAATAGCACGTTATAGTTGTAGTATCTAACCATGTTTAATATTTAATAACAACTTCTTACAGGGTGTGGCCGGTGCGCCGGGCCATAATGGTTTTCCGGTATATTATTTTTTGATTTTTTCTTTTTATTTCTGGCTTTCTTTCCTTACCACGTTATTTTATTGTACTATGTATTTTACTTGAATTTTTCCTGTCTGTACTATAAAAGGTTGGGATTTGCTTCCAAATAAGACGATCTTTGAATACAAATATTGGCAGTGCAAGCAAAAGTGGGAAAAACTGTATAGAGGATTATTATAATGCTTTGAAATGTACGAGAAAAAAATGTAGAGTTTTAACTGTTGATGGAATTTCAGGGGGCTAAAGGCGAGACTGGCGATGTCGGAGCAACGGTAAGAATAAGTAAATTTTAAAACAAAACTAGATAAATTTAGCAAAACAAATCATCATTCAATCTATAATTTGACTGTAATTTTGTACAGAAACGTTATGTCAAATATTATTAAACATTTTATATGAAATATACTTGTGTAATTCTCTTGTGTAACATATAAATTTTACACCAAACATGATTTTGACAATTAATATAATAATGTAAATAGTAATTTACTTCATAAAACAAATTTGAACAACCGAATGACAAAGTAAATTAAACTTAAATTTAACGACAAACATTAATAGTTATTTAACCGAATATTATTTTAATAACATAATTTATTAAAACTCGAATAAAAAAATTAATATCGCTTTAATACTTGCAATATAGAATTTTTTTGATGCCGTATCTACGTTAGTTCAAAAATTCAAAAAAAGCAAATTTAAATAATTATAAATATCATAATACGCTCTACAGAAACCAATAGTTTTCCGACAGATTGAAAAGCAACTTAATAACGAGTAAAGTCTCAAATAAAAAGAAAACAAAATCAAGGCAAGATATACCCTCGTCGGTGCGTTATCAATTAAATTGCGATGCCGCGCGTAAAAAGGTACGAGAGCTTACCGTAAGTGGCTCGGATGAGCTGACCTCTGACTCGATACCTCGCTGCGAGGAAATTATTAATTAATCTCGAATCAACGCGGTTATCTCCCGTGACAGGCCGGACTGATAGCAGTATTAGAAAATGAATCAAAGCTTTGCGGTGTTTTTTCTTTGCGGCAATGAAAAGTTATAAGCGAATATATAGTGTTATTTATTTTAGCGGATTATTAGTTTTAATTCGGCGTTATCAAGTATTTATACTGTCATGATTATAACGTATCATGTATTTTAAAATTACGTTTTAAAACTTATATAAGAAAATATAGCTATCCATTAAATACCCTTTATTTTTAAATCTACTTGGATTTTAATTTATTTTTCTAGAATAAAAATTTAATGAAGTGACTAATAGACTCTCGTTAAAAAGTTAATGAAAGAGTAAGCCCTTGCCTGGATTAGAATGAAACGGTAAATTATAAGTAATCTCGTCGGACAAAAAATAAAATAATGCAAATCTCTAGCAAAAAGTATTAAAAAGATTCAATGTGATTTTCAACACTATATAATAATCCTGAGTACCTACTTTGTCGGGTAACTACAGTATTAAGCTTTTTCACGTAAATTAAATATTCGGATATAACCTAAATTTTTGTTAAAATAATATAATTAGCTTTATCTTTACGTCATGTATTTTTTCATTCTGCTTTGAGTTAGTACAAAATATACAATCTGAATTTGAATAACACAAATGAAAATATCAATGCTTAATAATAATTGTGTATTAACAAATCATATTTAACTAGAATTGAAAAAAAAGAACATATTTAATCATGCACTTTGCTATAGTTAATAATAATCGCGCAACAGTTAAAATTAACGTTTCTGTGTGACAATTGGTACGTTGGTCTGTTGCAGGGATACACCGGACTTCGTGGCTATCCTGGGTTCCCGGTTCGTTAATTATTCACGAATTTTCGTCATTCTGTATGATCAATTTTCGCCAAGCCTAATACTTCACACATATACACACGGCCTCGTTAAATACCTTTGTCTTTCGGGTCAGCGGGATTTCCTCTTTTCTTTCTGTTTTCACTCGACTTCACTGAGAAAATTAATGTCCGGCTTTAACAATGGTATAATTAAATATTTCGCTAAAACTTTTAATTAGCGTTCATTCTAATTTATTCAAATATCATTAATTATTTTAATATTTTAAATTATAAACATTTCTCAAAGTTGTAACCTATATTTTTTAACCCACAATTAAATTACTTTAAAAACTAATAACATTGAAATTATTTTAGATAATAAAAATAAAACAAAAATTTTGAAATCTAATATAATACTTTTTATTTTGCATTTTATAAAAATAATACCACTAATTCAACAAAAAAAATTTAAATTCCCGATAATCAATGAACAAACAATCGCAAGCAACCACAACGTAGATCAAACGAACCCGCAAACGCAGCGCATTTCTTCTCTAACTCATCTTCCCACCCACATTTTATACGCATCCGGTCAGAGCGAACCACTCTTTCTCCTACACTTTCCCCGGCATCCATACACTTTCCCCTCCCCCCAGCATCTTCCTCTCGACTCTCCTTAACCTCCTACACCCCACGACGTCTCATATATACTTAGCCGCGCGAAAACACTTGGACAAGCGAGCTCGCACTCGTCATCGCATTGACACCGCTGCTGCGCTCGGGAAAAACTTTCGAGACGTCCGGGGTCATGAAGAATGCGAATTTCTATCGCAGTTGCGCGAAAGAACGTAGACGGTTGTTTTGGCTACGCCGGGGCTCCGATAAAAAGTCCGTTTGCTTTGGAGCTAGAGTGCGCTTGTAATTTTAGGATTTACGAGCTGCGTTGATCGCTGCGACGCGTGACAGTTTTCTGGGAGATGTATACGGTGTTCGTGGGAGTAGTTTGTTGGGATTTGAAAATGTATTTGCTGGAGTTACGGATGATTCCTTTTTTGCTTTTATTAAATGTTAATTATTTGGATGTTGTGATAGTCAAATGTCAGAGCGTTGTTTGTTTGTTAATGGGTCGCGTTGGAGTTTTGAAGTATGTCAATTAGTTTATTTAACAGGAATCTAATTATAAATTCGCAATTTGATATCAATTTAAGCATGAAGTCTTCATCCCTTTAGTAAAATAGTTCAGCTTTTGTTACGGAATTCATTGACGTGTACGATCTCTCGATTATCGGAATATTCATTATTATCTATAATTATAAAATTACATATTACAATAATGTCATATTCCCATAATGACCTAAAATTTACTTTTCTTATTATGAGTAATATTGTTCATGGATTGTATAATCGGGAAATTTATTGAAAATGTCATAAACTAAATTGCTAATGCACAAAACAAGTATTTAAAATAATTCAATGAATATTATATTATTAATAATAAATTCAAGCAATTATTATAATATTAAGTTTTCTCAGTAAGATCTTCGAAATCGTCTATAGCTTGCTTGTACAAATTTCAAGATAAACGTGAAACAAAATAAAGTTATTAATAAAATGCGTATATAATTTTAGAAAATAATAATTTTAAAATGCAGTAAAAAACAATAATAGGGAATATATAAAAAATTCTTTTATTGATTATAAGAAAGATTTAATTGAACATAACGATTCTACAATTCTAAAAAGATCAGTCGCGCAGCAATATCTATACAATAATTTTTTTAAAAGTATTTTTTAAAAACTTTTAATAAAAAAACCTCAGAATAGAAAATTATCTACAAACAATCAGTCAATGAAACATGAACAAAATTATCAAGTATCTCAGCAAATCCTATTCCACCAAAAGTGAAATCAAAAGCGAATATTGACCCTGGCTCGCTCGTACACACGCGCATACATCATTCCGTAAAATCATGCGGCGAGTAAACGCACAAAAGTAATCGAACGCGCTCGTAAAGTAAACAAATCGGCCAACCACGCGCGCGTATCGCCGGCAAACAGACAACAAAAATCAAATAATCGATCGCATACGCGAAAATTCTTAACCAGCGGAATGAATGCGATGGCGGAAAAATGTCGCCGCGGGGCTGTTGTCTGGATCCGATAAAGCGTGAGCCGTATACGCGGCTAATCGCTCGTCTGGTCTGCGATTTGCGATTTCGGGGAGGTGTGGGGGCTGTCTCGGTGCCGGTGGATTTTCGCAGATTTAGAGAGATAAATAAACTGACAATGCCGCCGGACGTGGGCGAACGAATAGGATGAAATATGACTAATGGAAGTTCTAAGCGGGATTCCATATTTATCGTTTGTGCTACGGGAAAGTTTAGGGTGAAAGGATTAATATTTCGATTTGATTATACTTTTTTAGTTAATTTTTTTATATATTATAGTAAATTCTATGGAAAAAATAAAGTTTGACTAAATTATTTTGTTTTCTTTGTGATAGCTGTGATATTTTATTAAACTGATAAATTATTATATCAGTAATAACAGTTAAATAAATATGCTTTTATTGGCAGTAGAAAATAGCCGACTTTAGCCAGACGACCTCTAAATTATTCGAATTTTGCACAGAAATGTCATACTGATAAAGCATACTTTCTTTGTTAGCTTTGTTTAATTTAAAAATTTTTTAATTCATAAGTAAAAGTAATTAATAATGATAAAAAAGTTTAAGAGTTTTTTTAGGTAAAATTATAAATCTAATTTTATTTTACAAAATTTTATTCTATTAAAGAATTCATCATTTATTTAAATTTTATACATTAATTTACTCAAAATTTCCAGCTATACTTTCATCAATTTCGTCAACGTATAACAAAAACTTGTATATGATTTTTAGTTTTTTCTCTCCTCTCAACACCTCGCGCCCGCCAAACTCAAACAAATTCATACCCAACCAATAAATTAATACCTCTCCGAAAGCCCGTAAACAAGCGAAAAATCCACATCCAGCCCAACGAGCCCGCACACAGCGAAAACGAAAGTGCCGGGAATTTCCGGGTATAAAGGCACGCGCGCGTGCTCGCGCAAAATCCTCGTCCGCTCGTCAAATTTTCCCGGCGGCGGCGGCGCTGATCTGAAATCCTGATTAATACTCTAAACCGGGCGGGCCCGTTCCCGTATTAGCAGAGGATTACCAGCGCGGCGCTCGCTTGCCGGCCATAATCGTAAATTTCGCGCGGCGGCCCCGACAGGTCCGATGTTGCGACTAAATCCCGCGTCGCGCGCGACTCTGCTGCCGATACGGACCGATTAAATTTTTTTACGCTTTGCGTGATAATGGATAATGGGAGGGCTGTAGCCGGTGGGGATGGCGAGAGGTGTGCACGTGGATTTTGGAGAATGTTGTGACTTTTTGCGTTTGGCGGGTGATCGTTACCGGATAGCGTGGGGTTGGAATTTGGCGGGATTTTGGGTTGGGTTTGTTCTGGAAGGGGTGGATTTTTAAGTTTGCGACTTTGATATTTGTGGAGGTTTATTGATGTTAAACTTTTTTGGAATATAAGTTTTAAAAACTGCAGTTCGGAGCTTTTTCGAATTCGTAATATATGAAAATATTTAGATACGCAATGAATATGGTGAAAAAATTTTTCATTTCTTTTTCATGATGTGAAAAGAGAGCAGAGCGTATAAAACTTAAAATATCTCTTCGCGACTGTAAGTATGTAATATATGCCGGTATAAAAAACTTAACGCAAAAGTTGAGATTTAAAAACTTTTAAAAGGCCATAAATCAGAAATAAAATTTTATAATAAACTAAAAAAAAGTAAAATTATTTTTTATTTTTCACTTAAAACTTTCTAGTTAAGTGAAATACGAGCAGCTAAAATCCTTAAACTTTAAATACTTATAAATACTACTTCTTTAAAAATAGTCATTATAAAATATATATTTTCGTATGAACGACTTAAAACATATACCTACACATCTTTTTTAAAAATTAAAATACCAAAATTTCAAAGTTCGTGCATTACTCAAAACAATCCAAACGACATCTCCTCGCCTTTTTAACAACTGTACACCACACAGCCGCAATCGTAGATTATGAACATAAATCATTCTGTTGCAGCAAAAATTACACATGGTGACGGGCTCTCGCACAGGCGGGGCATATTCTTGGGGCGCAGCATCATCATTTTTATGAATCTAGCGATATCGTATGTCTTGCATTGCCAACACACTAACTCATGAGTGGTGGTTTTTAACACGAGATTGTGTATCGTGCTTGTATCGTATAACATTAAATATTAATTCACGGATCTGAGGTATTAATATTGTGCTCACACTGATTTTTGCCTTTGATACAAAGTTTAAGATCTTTCATTAATTCATGGAAGCAACAGGTGTGAGCATGATGTATCATGCTAAAGTAGTCAAGTAGTGTATTAACAATGACGAAACATTAGTCGTAGTGCAAAAAAAAAACTCGTATTTGGAAGCATTTATACACAGGTGGTGATATTTTCATTTATGGGGTCTTTTCTTCTCCTCCTGTCTTGTCGTTCGTCAGCATACACGAACGTATATTTTTCTTTTTCTTTTTTTTTTCTCCAAGCCCATGTTTAACTTCTGAATTTTTCATTTTTCCGACTCTTCTGCCACTCGCTCGAAATTCTATGCCGATCCAAGACGGTACTAAGATTTATCTCGTTTCAGGGCCCCATCGGCATGGACGGACCTAAAGGAGATGCGGTAAGTACATACGAGCTTACATTTTTCTGAATTTTTCTGAAAATATAAACCGCGTAGGAATGCATCAGATATGTGGAGGTCTTTTCCTTCGTTTTATGATAGTCACATTGAGTTTGAGATCAGCAATGCTGGAATTTGAAGTCTAATATATAGCTATTAATTGCAATCCTCTTATAAATTTTTTATAAATAATTTTAAGAAATCCATGATTGACATAAACATGACATTTTCAGATGACATTAAATTTTCCTTATACTTCAATAACTCAATAATCCAAACCAGAAATACAAAAGAAAAGCATTTCGAACTATCAAATAAAAGAAAAACCAACCACATACTCCGTAGCAGCAAATATAACGACTCTCCCTACAAAGTAAACAATTTAAAAAAAAAAATCGAAAACTCTCCTCGTCTTTCTTCTCCCGGCGAGACATTTTTAAAGCAGCAGACTCTCGCCGACACAAATCAGTGCAAAAAGCGCGAGTGCGGCCCAGAAAGAGGGAGTATATGGGAAGACCCTTAGGCGAAAGGTACATCGGCTGCGCTCGACATCTCGCCGATCGTTTTGAGAAAACGTCGCGCAAAGCCGTAGAAGGAGACGCGCCAGCGGCAGCGGCACTGCTAAAACAAATATTGACAGGCGAGGAAAGTTTTCGAATGAAACGTCAGTAAATTTCTCGATGACGTTTTTTTTTTTTCGGTGACTCTGGGAGGGACGTTAATGGATGTCGGAATTGATGTGTGCTTTATTTTATTTGATAGTGTTTCGGGTTGCTTTCTTGTTGGTTTTAGGTAGAAGAAGCTTTGGATTGAGGAATAAAATGATGTTTAGAGGAAAATAAAATTGTAAAATGTAAAATTTTAATTGAATAGAATATATAAACGTTACTAATACTATGAAACTTTTGTTAAAACTTAATTACAATTATTAAAACCTTGCAAAATACTATAGTATAGAGAGAAATTTATAAATTACCCAACAACCGCTTCACTTTGAAAAAAAATTCTCAAAAATTCCTCCACTCCGATCAAAAAGCAACTTCACCCAAACAACCAACCTCTCCAATAACCCAAGCCTCTAATGGGAAATTCATTTGTGTGCTCCGCAGGGCCGGCCAGGCGACAAGGGACAAAAGGGCGAGAACGGAAGTCCCGGCTTCGACGTTTTCTCGGCAGTAAAGGTATCTATTACAATAGCACATCTCATAAATCAAAAGCCGGGCTCATTCACTCTGACTACACACGCGCTGCGCGCTCTGTCCGCGCGCCTCGTGTGTATCTTCCCCCGTTTCCATTGTTACAAGCCGCGCGGCGACTGGTCTCTTCATTGTCGTCGCGGCTTACTTCGTTCCGCTTATAGAACTGTATGAGCAAAAATCGAAGTGCGTACATGGTATAGATGTATGGACGGGCCGAGCGCGCGTCTCGCTCGATTGATCGCAGGCTGGCTGTTGATTGTCGTGAGGGACGATGAAAAGCCGAGTTTATGGATTTTGAGATTTGAGGAAGAGTGCGTTTATTGGTGATTGATCAGTGGTGCGTTTGGGGAGAGTTTGTTAGATGTGAATTCGCGGAGGGGTGAAATTATGGCTTTGTCTTGTTGATAGCTTGAATAGAGACTTTTTATTGATAACAATAGAACTTCAATTTTCTTCAGTAAAAAATCTTATCTAAAATGTAAAAAGAATGTAACGATTTGCAATTGACAATAAGAAAATCGAACACGACGATTTTCACTGTAATGTAATGGAACAAGCCGTTTATGAAAATGAACTTTGCTCAAACGACCCGCTGAAGACGTAAGCTCTCCGATCCCTAATTTAAATAAGTAGGAGCAATATCAATAAACAGCACTGTATACATAAACCAACAAAGATCGCGCTCGCTAGCGAAAACAAGATGCTAAGCTCGACTTCATGGATTTACGGGACGCCATAAAGCTCCATAAAAGCTCGAAATTGTTGTAAGGCTAACGAAAATTTACAAAGTCTCTCCTAGCCGTAGAGCCACATTTACGTACATACATACATGTAACGCTCGGCTTTTTTTCAGCCAGCAAATTGTACAGCCAGCCGCGCTTTCCATCAGCGACGCGAGCGCTCGCTCCTTCTTTCCCGATACGCTATGAATAAAATTTCCATTACATTAATCCAAAGGGGAGTAGCGGTGCGGGCAATGTCTCGTGTTTTGTGGCAACTGTTGTTGCGCGCAGGTTCGATGCAAAGAGAGGGAGAGGGACGTATCAACGGCGATGTTATACAAATTTGAATAATTTGAAAGATGACTATCGACGAGGATCAGCTCGTGAATATTTATGGGGAAACAAAGACGTTGCGCATCCCGATGTAATCGATGCAGAGAGCGAAATGTATACGGGCAGCTCGGGGGTGCGCGGTTTGATCTGGGGTGATGAGCAACCCTTTGGTGCGATTAATGGAAATTTTCGGCGGATTTGTGTAGTTGATAAATTAGGTGTAAGATTTTAAGGATGCTTTCGTGATTGGTTTGAATTTTGCGATTCTGGAAATTGAATCGGATCGTTGTGAAGGAGAGTTTGAATAATGGACCGAGAAGAATGAACAAGTAAAAGTTTCATTATTTGGTAAAATTACGTTTACTTTATGGAAACTGGCTTTTGAATAATTTGCGTATTTTGATGCTTGCAAAGTATTGTTGGATTTAATTAGCTTTATTACAGATTTAAGCTGCTTTTACAGTCTGCTAATTAGCAAAAGCGATTAAAATAAAGATTATATGAATTAGAGTTATTCTCTACACGTTAAAGAGCGTGTTTCTTTAAAAAGTATACTAATTATTCCAGCAGAATAAATTTTACGTGTTTTTATTCACATGCATTTCATTAATATAAAGTTTACATTTGAAGTAATTATATATTCATAAATAATTATTGTACAACATTGAACACGGTTTTTTAATAGTCAGTCTATATGCCTGTAAGAAAATGAAATATTGATAAATAATTTTTTCTCTAACTTAATCGAACGATAAAATTAAAGTCAATCACGAAAACATTTTCTCTAATAACATCTCATAGAGAAAATATCAATCTACCTATAAAAAAATAATAAAATTTGTAAGTAAAACAGTTTGAGTACACGATGAGCTTTGGTAACTGTACATTGGTAAGAGCGCGCACAGCCATACACTCGTCGTCGTAGACAAATTTTTCTGCACTCCACACACAATTAATTGTACAAAAAGAACAATGTAAAATAAACAAAAAATCTTTCCTCCTACGGGTCAATGCACAGGGATTGGGGTTAAAGAGGTCGGTGACAACGCTACGCGGCGGGACGCTCGGATATGCGGAAATCGTCGCGCTCAAGGTAACCGCATAAAGGAGGCTCCGCATATTACTACACAAGTTTATTTTTATCTGGTTTTTTCTTTTATTATTTGATTTTTTTTTATTATTACTTTGATTTATTTGGATATTTATCTGACATAGACGTATTTCTATTATAATAATGGTTCTGAAGCTCTTACTTAGAAATTGAGTTTTACTTTTTATACTTTATATAGCGGTGCTTTCGGTGTAGCATTGTTATATCGTTGTTTTATTTTACTATCTTTTTTTTCTTTGGTGGTTTTCTGAGTGTGCTACGGTGCGACTAAATTCACTTTAAAATGTACATTTTGTTTCGATGTAATGTTGGAGTCTGAGCAATATTTTATCAGTCGTAAACGATTTTAAAAGTTCGAATTCGAAAGTTTTTCAATGAATTTATTTAATTCATCCTTTATTAATGAATTTAATTTATCCATTACGAATAATAAAGAATGGATAAAGTTTAAACTTAAATTCAGATTCTTGTAACTTACTTCGTTACAACTTTTGATTCAGTCAGGAACGATTAAATTACTTAAAAGTTTAAAAGTTTCACTTCGAGAAATGTATTTGAAAATTTATTGCAAAGCTTTTATAAAAAAGTTGCTCTTCATAAGATTCAACAAAATGTACTTTTATAAGTGAATTGTTTTCAAAAAAATGTTTGTCGAGGCATGCTTTGTTCAGTAGTAAAAATAATTATTTGGATTGTACTATGCATGATATTTTAAACAATTTTTAATATTTAATAGTGGAAATTTTCTAACCTCTAGAAGTCTTGACTAGTAGAATACTTTCTTTTAGATACTAAAATAGTATTTACGTACAAGATAAACAATTTTATAAGTGACACATTTTTCACAATTTTCAAATTTTGTGGTGTTACAACAAGTTCTCGTTGTTTTATAAAGTTATTTATCTTAAAATCTTGTACTATTTTTCTAGGTAAAACATTTTATAAATAAATATCTTAAAGTATTTAATATGAATAAACTTTAATAATTAGAGAATGACATTAGTAATAAAATAACAGTCGCGTCGTAGCTGCTCGTCGTTTTTGTTTTGGTTATGGTAATGGTAATGGTACATTACAGTTATCTTGGATTATATTTTGAAATTACAGTCTTAGGTATATCTAAGGGCATGTCGGCGTTGAAAAACGATGCGAAAAACTCGAAAACCCAATGAAACGCCAATAAAAGGCGCAAACCTTCAAATTCCCATCCAAACTCCCGTATTTTTTTTTATTCTCATCAGTTATGTTTATTTTCGTTATAATCATTTGTCTTGTAGCGATTTAGTTTTTACCTGTAGTTGGCCTACTTTCTAGGAACTTCAGGCGCAGGGACATAATATCACCAAGCAGCAGATCATAACTCTCAAAGTAAGTTTGCTTATACTTCAGGACCCGCAGATTCATTTCATTCAGAGACTCTCATTGTCACCTTATTTGCCAAAATTTCTAGTTAATAAAATTGTCCTGAAATAATTTTTATATTTTCAAGAATAAAGTAAAATATAAAATAAAATAATTCAATATATATTAATATTTCATACTAAATAGCTTTCAACTTTTTCTTGCATTATTTTCATAATAATTATTGAATTAAAATAGTGATCTAAATCAATAAATTGACTGTTTTTCATATTAATTTAAGCATAGCTTATTTTCATCCAAGCAAACTTTTATATTTTTTCATTATATTATTTAATATTATTTAAAATATTATATTTATTTATTTTTTCCTTTACCAACCTATTTCCTGCATGAAAGCGCCTAGTACTTAATTATTTCAAAATAGTAATAAGTGTAACGTAGTTAAATGTTAGGGGTTTTGCGAGTTACTTTAGATTTTATTTTTTAGTATACATGCAAGGATGTAGAGTGATGTTGATTTTTACACTTTTAATTAAAAAATCTTGTATCAACGTAATGAAACTCATTACCGTAAATTACAAAAATCCATTAATTTCATATAATTATAAACTTTTAAAAAATATTAAAAAAATATTTGTAATGTTATAGATAATAATGGAAATTTTAAGTTACTACAGAAGAATTACAAATAAATGTCGTATAAAAAAAACCGTGCAGTAAGCTTTTATATTACAGATGTAACATTTGTTGACTTAATTGCTTCCGTATCTATACAAAACACTTCATTGTACTTTAAATACTTCAATATTCATGCCTGCAAGGGTAATATTCTCAAAACACTCTACATGCAAGCATTAAATGTATTTATTCTGCGTGAACAAGTTTGTTTGACGGCTCGCTGAAACACATAGCCGAGTCATACAATCCCACGATGACTCTCGAGCTGAAATGAATATAATGCATGCATGGGGGACTTAGCTGTATACGTAAGAGGGGTGTATTTTCTAGAGTGTGCTAATTCGCACGTCATTGCAATTTTTTTTTTTTTTATAAAAATATACCTTCGACTGTAGTCTTTATTTGCTGTATTCATTATTTTTCAGTAATCATTTTGCATTTTTCACATTTATTAATTTTAAGGCCTGATTATTTTTTTAATCATATGCATGAATTTTTGTGCTTAGTTTAAGTAAATGAATTTATATAAATAAGTATTTCTTTCTTTATCTTATATAGTTTAAAAAAATTTACTTTACCGATTAATAAAAGTTTTATATATCTTTTAGTTGTTATCTTTGATATGCATTTAATTAAAAATTACTTTTACAATAAAACGAAACTTTTATTTGATATAAATCATTTCATGGAGCTATTTTATTACAGGATAAAAAAGAAATGTTTTATTTATATTACTTTCCGAGTAATTAATTTACTTGCTCAATAAAGAACATGAATGACGCCTTTTTCTAAGAAGGTTTCATTTATCGTCTCACAAAACTCCAACATGTGATTTAAACAGATAGCCTGTTCTTTTCCCTTGGAAGGCTTTCCACGGATCTTGTACAGACACTGTACTTACTGTAACTTGTATTTAAAAAAAAAAGTGATAATTATGTATAAGACATTGTTCGAAGCTATTGTACACGGAATATAATTTTATGGTTGAAATTTTTAATCATTTTCATATTCTTATTTGATATAAATTTGAGCTATTAATTATTTATAAATTGAAACTTTCTTTAATTTGTTAAAGTACTCTGTTTTAAATAATTAAAAGGTTTCAACATTTTCTTGCTTACCAGCTGTAACGAAAAATATTTCTAAAAAGAAACTCGGAAGAATTACGGAAAAAATTTATAATTCAAGATAAGGCTGAATAGGAAAAAAAAATTAAAAGATGTAATCACTGAAACTGGTAAAAATTTTGTGGTTGAAAAATATATTATTTTTAATTTTTTATATGCTTGTTTTTTCTTAAATAGTTTTGAACAAAGTAAGTAATAAAAGTATATTATATTTGTAATTATATAATATATCTAATTTTATCATGATTTTCACATAAAATTTTTATTAAAAGATTAATATATATTTATAATTTTAAGCTAAATTAAACATTGAGAAAAGTTTACCATTGAGTATGGTAAAAATTGTTTTTCAACTTCATTTCTTGGAAACTTTAAAAAACAGCAAATTTTTATGACCATAGCTGAGAAAAATGATTAAACAACGGCAAAAATTGTAAAAAGTCGACCATGTTTTAAATAACGAGCCAATCTTGTTATTTTTCACATTTTTTCTCTCAGGAAACTGGATAAAATAAAAATCATATCTTTTAAAATAAATAAGGTATCAATTTCTTAAAAAATCAATTAAAAAAAATTCTTAATACCATTTATTCGTGGAAAGCCCAAAATTAACAAACCCTTTCTCTCCTCATCCTTTATATCCCTATCCTTACTCAACAATTTCCGCAAAACATGGCTTAACAATTTCGACTCGCAGGGCGAACAGGGCGAGCCTGGACCACCTGGACCACCAGGACCGGCAGGAGTCGAGGGTTCACCAGGTCACGATGGCAGGCAGGGCCCGCCAGGTGATCTTGGACCAGCTGGAGAGAAGGGTGCGACTGGACCAGCCGGACCTGCTGGACCACAGGGTGCGCCTGGACCAGCTGGAGCAAAGGTAATGCCATGTCGATAATTGAAATTTATTAAAAATATATGCATCGCGGTCATTCAATGTTTCTAATATATTCGAAAAATTTTCCGGAGCTAACGAATGACTGTCTACGAGTAATAAAATTTACGATGAGATTCACATTTTCTGTAAAAATATGGTTTCAGACAAATTTTCGAATCTTATTCGAATTTGGATAAAATTTTTGTTAAATTAAGTACAAATATTAAAAGAAGTAAAAGGGATAGCTACTGAGGAGTTTTTAACAAGATTTCTACAATAATTTTGGAATTTTTCGCATTTAAGCTATACTTTATTATCTTGAATTATGATTATGGTATACACGATGGAAAATCAATTATTCTTTAGGGCGAACAAGGAAAATATGGTGCACCCGGATTGCCAGGACTTCCAGGAATACCAGTGAGAACGTTAATTTATAACGTTTGAAAAATCTGTAGTTGGTCATTTGTTTTCTTTTTGTCGAATTCATGTATAAGAAAACACGTCATTCCAGATAAGAGTTAAATTTTTTATTAAAGAAAAAAAATTATTTTGATTCACGAGTAATTCTTAAACTCTATATCTCTTGTCTCGCTTCATGTTCAACCTCACACAAGCAGATGTATACACGTGTTTTCTTAAACTATTAAAGGGTAAAGGAGGCTCGTGGAATTGGCAAGACTTCTTTAGTAGAGGTGGTAATCTAAAGGCTTGTATTTCTTTTTCTTAGGGAGAGCCAGGGAGGAGCGGCACGCGTGGCTTCCGTAGGCGTCGCGTGAGTCTTTTGCTCTCGCAAACAAGGTGTTGTTAGCACAAACGCGCGTTGCACTCTCTCATATAGTTCAACCTAATTGGAACTAATTTTGACTGGTTCTCACGAAAATGTTTAGCGAGCATTATTGCGATATTGTTTTCGATAGAAAGAAATTTTAGTCGTTTCAAAGCGTTGGGAGAGGTAGTAAATTAATTGAAATTAATAATTATTAAAGGGGTTAGAGTAAAAAATTGTATGAAATTTATTTACGTTTATTAATATTTACATTTTATAGGAGTCTAAAAATGTACAATTCAGAATTTTTAATTTTGAATTCAAATTTTTTTAAAGTAATAAAAAAATTTTTAATTAATTTTTTGCTTTACCTTTATTAACAAATATTTCATTTACAAGGGTGATTCTGTACACTTTTTTACTAAAATGTATTAAAAAAAATATTTTGAAAACTCAATTTAAAAAATTACAAAATACAAACAAAATAAAAATTTCATAACTATTACTTTTAGAATACATTTACATAATTTTTTGTCATTTTTAAACTTTATAAAAACATTTTTTACGATAAAAATTTAGAATCATTAATCGAATTTATTCCTCCCGCTTTTTATAACATAATATACAACGTGAAGTTCGTTGATGAATTGGGTTACGAGTGTCAGCGCTTTGTCACAAAAATGAAAGGGCTACCTCTTCCTATAACGCAAAGCTTTTCACGTTTTTCGCAATTTTTTCGTTGCTCTTTCCCCTTTTGAAGCGAAAAAGGATTGTCGCGCTTTTTCCAAAATAATACTAGCCTTCGTGTGCAAACTGCTTTAACCTTTTCAGTCGCAATTTTTTGCTTTTATGTGAAAAGTGCTGTTATATTAAACGTAATAAAATTTTTATTGCAATTTACCTAACTATTTAAAGTATAAGGTTTTTCCAGACGTTTAATTCTTTTATTTTTAGCATTTTCGCGGAAGTTTAAAACAACTTTTATAGTTAAAATATTTTATAAATAATACTATCTTAATTTTTGAATATTAAAAATACAACTAATGCATTTAGTCATTTATTCAACTTCGAGAGGGTGCAACATATAAACGCTTTTATCATCAAGTATTTCAGGTGTTGGTACTCTGTTTTTAATTGTCAAGTAGTTGCGTAGGTGCAGTCAATGGTAAACAACAAACAAAAATTCCTATTTCTAACCAGTATAATTTCAAAAATTATATTTTCAAGCATAAACTAAATATTCCACTACAGTAAAAGTACTTTCATTACTTCATAATACTTCTTGAGCGCGCGAAGCATATAAATCCAGATATGACTCCCGTTAACTCCCGCCACTTTATAACTCATACCCCTCCGCGCTCTAAATTACAAAAGCTATCTGCAACAATACTCGGCAATACTTTTCCAGCCGCGCAACACATCCGCTTCCATCTAGATAGCAAAGAGAGCCACGACTGCGCCTACGCTCCTCGCGCAATTAACCTCCGCGCTGGCGCGCGCGCGCCGGCTCCTCGGCGCAGCATCAAATAATCTTTCGGTGTCATCGGTTCCGGGGGCCTTTTAGTTAGAAATAACGCAGCATCCCCCTTCCTCGGTCTCTCTGTGAATTAGCAACTCCCGCGGGCTAATTAACATGGTACGGGCCGTTTAATCCGAAGCGCAAGCGGCGGATCGCGCTTAGCGATAGGCCGGCTAGCGCGCGAGGCCGCTTAATTCGTTTTTCAGCCCTTTTTTTCGTCGGGAGCGCGATTTTTCGAGGGGGAGGAGAGGGGGGAGGCTTATCTCGGATGAAGCGGCTCGTACTGTAGTGGATATAGAGGGACGCTGGGCTGTATTGAGGATGCGCTGGGAGAGGCTTAGGTTCGAGCGAAATTGCTTTTTCTGACCTCTCGGGTGCCCCTGCTGTTTTTTGTGTGTGTGTGGGTGTGGGTGAGAAGGGGTAGTTTCTGGGTGGATGGCGGGTTCGTGTTTTTTAAAGGGCGCAATTGATAATGCTGGAAAGGTAATTGGTGCTCATGGATTTAAACGAGGCTAAATTTTGTTTTAAAAGAAGGGGACTGTTTATTTTTGTTTTTAAAAGCTTGAATTTCAGTATTTTAATTTGTTGGCTAATAACATTTATTTTACTTGGAAGATTAAAGCGTAATGTTTTACACATCAAAAAGCCAATCTTAATCATAGCATTCATATGAATAAGCATTCGCGAATAAAGTAAAAGCAGTCTACGAATCGAGAAGCAATAATCAAAGTCAGAGAATAAATACACACACATACGCACGAAGCGGCAAGATTAACATCCTCAAAACCATATCAGCCATCCCTCTGGCCACGTACGTTCATCAAAGAAAACTAATATAACCAGCATAACCACGCAGGAGGGCCTGGCAAAGCGAATTAACCTTAATAAAGCTTTCTCCGTAGCTTCACCATCAGCCACATATATATCTACGTGCGCAGCTTAACGCCTAGCCTCGGTATAGAGGAAAAGAGACTATACCCGCGAAAAATCATTTCGCGGATAAATCTCAACTCTCGCTCCGGCTTAATCGGAGCTGTAGAAGAAAAAAGGTAAAAGAACTGAGGGCAAAATTGACTTCTGGACTTTGCTTGCAGGGCGACAAGGGCGACAAGGGCGAGCGAGGCCTGACGACGTCGATGAACGGCGAGCCGTTCCCGACCGGCGTGTTCGAGGGGCCGCCTGGACCCCCGGGACCACCTGGTAAGTAGCCTAGCTCGCCGTAGTAGATTATCTTTTGATGAGAGCGCCAAGCGCGAGGAGAGGGCCGATTGATATCGCTCGATGCCCTCTGCTCCCTCTCGCCTTCTCTCGGACTTTTTTCGTTTTTTTTTTGGTTTTTTTTTTTGAGAGCTGATAGATTATTGCGGAGCCTTGTAGGGCTTTCCGCGCTAATTGATCCTGCCTTGTTTCGATTCTTTTTTGGTTTTTTTTTGGGGGGGGGGAGGGTTTATTAGAGCTTTGAGTTTGGGGGATTTTATTCGAGAGAGATTTGTTTGTTGATGAATTGAATTAAAATGTTTTACGTGGCGTATGTATAATTTAGTGATTTATAATTGAGTACTAAAAAAGAAATGGTTAGTATAATATTTATTTGTAATATTTCTCGTCACTTGAGTTCGTGTGATCTAAAAGATTAATTAATATAAAGGTTAAAAATTGTAATTTTACTTGTTAGTACAAAGTTACATTATTGTAACTGTTACAATTTCTTTATTATTCTTAAAAATAATAGTACAATTAATCGAATCAACTAACTAATTTATTTTTATTATTATTTTTTTAACGAATATACATTACCTTTGATTTTCGAAACAACGTAGGATCTATAGTTTAATTGATATTATATTTTTATACATATTTTTCAATTAAGGCATTTTACTATTACTTAAAGAAAATTAATTAAACATGTATATAAAAAAATGTCTAAAAAACTTGAAAAGTTACCTAATAATGTTGACTTTAAATAATACACAAACTCTCCTTTAAAAAACACTTTAATCAATAGTTTTAATCAAAAGGCACTTTCCTAATAAAACAAACAAGAAAAATATATTTATTATAAAATAACTAATTTATCAAAAACATCAGTAAACCTCGAATTGTAAAATCAAGAACAGTTTAATATTACTCGAAGCTCAAGATTTTTACGTTCAATTGTTCGAAATTCACCTGTTCGATTTACGGTATGGCTCTCGAAAAGTATTTGAGCACTTACGTAAAAGCCTCTTTGCGAGAACGCAATGCGGCCAATTAGAGAAGTTCTTTTAAGATCTGTTGCAACTTTGGCTTGTTTACACAGTGATTATCGATCAGTTAATGCTGCAAAGTTTGTTTTCTCTTGTTCTTGCTCTTTTTTACCTCTCTCCAGCTTCTACTTACATTTAATACGAGAGAAAGGAATCTAATTAGAAAATTTGTAATTCTAAAAGCCGCCTTTTAAACACCAAAAAACAATAAACGCTAAACTTCACCTTTGCTCAAGCCCAATAAGCAACATGCAATTATAATCATAAAAAAATTTCAGCTTTGTTATTTAAATAAAAAGACGCTAAACCTTAAACAACAATAAACTCACTCATCTCAAACAAAGCCACGTCTTTCGCTCTTTTCTACTCGCCTCCCGAGGAAACAAAGAAAAATACCTGCCACCTCGACGGGGCAAAACGTCTCGGCGCTACTTTCGCCTTACGGGATGCAATAAAGGAGCGCATTGTCTGCTCTTGACGCGAGAGCGGGAACGTCTCGTACAACCGAACGGACACAATAATCAGCTCCGTCGGTTATATTCGCTGGGCTGGCTAGACAAACGGTGGAGCTAGAAATTTTCGCGCGCGCTAAGCTGAAATCGCTTCTGATCCATATTTTTTTAAACTTTCCGTGCTTGCCAAAGTAATCAGTGGAAATGACGGGGCGAGGGATTTTTTTTTCTTATTGATTCTTTGCGCTTGGACAAACATTCGATTTGGAGCAGGCAAACAGAGTGAGATTTAATGGGCTGGGTCGATTGAAGCTGAAGAATTTTAAGGGGAATGTTTGTTTTTAATAGTTTTATTGGCTTGGTTTTTAGCAAACATTTTCAACTTTGTTTGTTGAAAGAAAACCGTACGTATCGTTGTTATTAAAGAATTAAAAATAAATATTTTTTGTAATAACAATATTTGATATTTTACAACATCGATACCTACATATTTTTGGTTGATTGGAATATACAAAAATTTTTATTAATTAATCAACTTCTCCACGAGCTTCGAGCAAACTCAATCAGCTCCATCAGTTAAACATCAAACTCCCAGCGCTCCAAAAGAGAAAGTTCGAAAAGCACGAACAATCGAAACCGACTGCACACACCTAAATAAAAAATTCACTCGGCAAAACCAAAAGTAAAAAACCAATATCCCTCACATAAAAATAAATCCATTAAGCCGTCGCGCTCGATCCATTCCCATCGCACTTCCCGCTCTCTCCCTTACACTATCTCACCCGACAACATCAAGCAAAAAAAAAAAAAAAAAAACCAAACAACAACTCGCTGCAACTGCAGGCATACACACACACACAGTCGGCGTCGTACGTCATTTCTATTGCCATTAAGCTTGAGCGCAGTATGTCCGTGCGCTGATCCTGATGGATTGCGCGCGCGCGTGACGGAAATAAAGTGCGCGGCGCGCTCTTGATTTCGTAAGCCGGGCCCGCGCTCATAAGCGATTCCGAGCAGAGAAAACTAGATGATCCCGAGCTCGTAAACGGCCAGCGCGCGCCTTTAACGGCCGGGCTTTTCCCGTTATGGGCCTTAGCGGCTGTGTGTATACGGCCGAGAGATGCGCGCGACACGGCAAAGGCTGTGTTCTATTTTACGGCTACTTTCGAGGCTGGATGTTCGCTGGGGAGTGTGATGCTTTTTCGAAGGATGGTGGCGGGTTGAGTTTTCCGAGGACGTTGGTGAGTTTGAGGTGGAGTGAAGGAGCGTTAAATTGTTTATAGAATTGATTTATTTTTATAATTTAGTGTGTTTCATGAAATGAAATAAATACAATTCTTTTTATTCTTATAATCAAACGGATTATACTATTGATGGCAAGAAAGGAAAAGAATTTCAAACTTTGCAGACAAGAGATAAATACAAATTATTAATTACCAAACGACTAAAACATTATACTCCGTTTCACCCTGACGTTTATTATCACCGAGACATAATTTCTCTGGCACAATAACAGAGCTAAGCAATAAATGCGCACAAATGGAAAGATATGTTTTTGCGCTCGGCGTTTCTTGAATAGTAAAACGATGCCGCGGCGCGAGTAATGGCCTAGGTTGCCTTTGATTTTTATAACTTTGAGAGAGCGCGCAGTTGCGCCGCTTTCAACCGCATTCATCGCGTTCGGCTTTCAAACGTCTTCCAAGTGTTATATATACTCCATAAAAATCAGCTAATAAAAGTTACCAAGGCGACCTTTGCCAGTCCCGCTTTTATCTTTCGAACTTTCTGCCGATGCTTCTTTCCCGGTCTTTAGCTTGTTTGCCTTTATTCGCGGAACTGTAAAGATAATAAAGTAAAGGGCAATTTGCGATGAGTAAAAATAAGCGGCTACCGAGAAAAATTCAATTTAATGAACATTTAAGTTTTCGTGGATTGATTCCGAATTAATATTATAATTAAATTGATTTTTAAATTCGGTTTTCTTAAAATGAAAATATTAATTTTATATTGCCAAGTTGCAACAAACTAACATAATTTTTTAAAATATATAATCATAATTACATTTTTATGAAATTTAAAAAACCAACTGGCCTTTAATATTTAAAAAACTGGTTTCTTTGTTTAGTAAACATTTAAATGGAACTTAAAATTTTAAACTAAAATTTCTGTTTACTAACTCATATATAGAATCATAATAAACCAGTTGTATTTAAAAATTTATCAAAATAAAACATGGCAAAGTGTCAGCAACAAAAAACTCCTCCCTCAACCCATAAACACCAAAAATTCCGACATAATATCCAACCCCTACAAAACGTTTCAATAACTCCCGACGATAATCCAACAAACGGGCGGCAAACACGGCTAAAAACTAGAGAAAAAAGCTCCGCAAACTAAACATCGCGCGCTGAAGACAAACAAACCCAGCTCCCTACCCCCCCTCCTCGCGCAAGCACACAAACACCCCACTCTCCTAACACAGGGTAAAAAGGGGGGAGGTAAAAAAAAGCGCGAGAAGGCTTGGGCAGTGGGGCGCGAAATAAAAAGAGGCGTGGAGCCGGCCGCGCTGTTGTGACACGTTTGTTGATGTGCGGGTGATACTGGCGCAGGGCCCCAGGGCGAGAAGGGCGACGTCGGCCCGGCTGGACCACCCGGCCTGCCTGGCGAGCGAGGCGTGCGCGGCAGGCAGGGCAAGAAGGTAAGCGCACCTCTCTCTCCAACTATGTTGCTGCTCTCTCTCTCTCTCTCTCTCTCTCTCTCTCTTTATCTGTCTTTGTCTCACTCTCTCGCTCAGTCTCTATCTGTCTTCTTATATTCCACTCCTGCTCTCCTTTGCTCCTTTTCCAGGGGAAATGTTTTCGCTTGAATTGTCCCGAGGATCCTTTTGGGTTTTTTGTTTTTTCTTTAGTTTGAGGGAAGGACTGTTGTCTGTTTTTATAGGGACGTAAATTTTTGTTAACGTTTCACGGTGTGTTAGGCGAGAGGAATTATAGAAAGAGAATTTTTTGTAAATTTTACAGGGTACGTTCTTACATATTTTCGTGTCTTACCGTACCGATATTTTTCTACTTAAATATCACGAGATTCACTTATCAAATGTACTTAATCGATTTCAAATTTTTCTACAGTATAAAAATTAACTTTATAATAGATTACATTTCTTTAAGTATAATTTATTTAGTATAGAATTTATTTACTTGTATTAATAGTCAAACAAAAATTAAGAATTGTTTTATATAAAAATACTTAAAAATTAGAAATTTTTCTTAAGAATCATTAATTATACATGATGAATTCCATTGTGCTATTTAAAAATAACAAAAAAGAACTTTTTATTCATTTTTTTGTTACAATTAATTACGACAACAGAACAACTTCCCCGAGAAAGTAAAAAAATATCCTCCCATCTACCAGCGCAATCCTTCCTTTTGCATTCCTCATATTTATCCGAAACCTTGTACACATTATGTACAGTGTAAACAGCTTGTAAATTGCATGCTAAGTAGCATAAAATAAACGTAGTTAATTATGCAACTTGTAATTAGCTTTATCAAAGTATTTGCACGATGCACGAGATTTGATAAGAATTTTTACATTTATATTTTTCTTACTCTGTTTAGTACTTAACAACCCGATTTTTCACTAATTTACATAACGAACATAATGTAGCTTTGCATATTAAATAGACTTTAAGAGTTTCGCAGAAAATCCATTGGCGAAATCCATAAAAACGTTTTTATTTTTAAAAACAAAAATACTCTTCTCTTCTCTTCATAAAAAATTTCGACTTTCCAAAGTTAAACAAATAAATAAATAAAGCAATATTCCCCCAGATTAAATTCATTCTCTGAAACTCCTGCATAATCCAAAACGCAAAAGCATCTCGATTTCCCAACAAAAAACCCAAACGCGACACCACAAGAGAATAAAACCGTACCTCCATACCACCGCTCACCCAACACACACACAGCTTCATAAAAACATTACATCCGCATTCTGCACGCACCGCTTAGCCATCGCTCCGAACCGCATATGCCACTGCAAAATCAAACCGCCCCGGCAGATTAAAAAGCACTTTTCCAACTTTCGCCCAAGACGCTCGTCAAGGGCCGCCTCCCAATGCAATCGGCATGAAGCTCACGCTCTCGCATTGTGACTTGCTTTCCCCGTGTAAGAGCCGAAGGAAAAAAAAAGGCGAAACACGCGCGGAGTCACGAGGAGATTCGACACGACTTTGGACATTCGATTCTCTCTGTCCTGTCCTCCATATCTACTTTATCTCTCCTTTTCCCCGGGCTTTTCCACGACACTTAATCTTCATCTGTCTCGCGCGTTTGCTCGCGACGCGGCTGCATCGCTACTCTCTCGCTTCCCTCTCTCTCTCTCAAGCGCAGCGGCGGAACGAAAGCGATTTTTTTCTCCTTTTTTCTTCATCTCGACGTCCGCCAGTTTTTCCCCCCTCTTCTCTCTGCGTGTGTATGCTTTTATGGCTCTTTTATTTTTTTGTTTTCTGCCATTGCGCGAACGAGACTCTCTCTCTCTCTGCTGCTTTTTCTCAGCTTTTCGAGGATTACTTTGCCCGCTGCATTTTGGTTGAATTGAACGATTCATGCTGCAACTTTCCGCATCTCGAAATCAAAATCATTTACTTTTCAAAAGCAATCTTCAGCCATTCTCGCATGGTTCTACCTACTGCTATGCAAAGATCTAGTGTTATAAGAGAAGCGTGATTGTATTTTCTCTAATTAATAACGAAAGAACCGTAAAGACAGAAGGTGGCTAAAAGTTTACCCAGAAAACGTTGGTGGCAGCAAATAACACGTGCAAAATCGTTTTTCTCGCCTCTCAGTTTTTGCCGATACTTTATAAGATTGAAAGATAACAAACGCACAGTGTGTATAAACGACGAACACGGCCGCAAGCGAGCTTCCAAAAATTGGCTTAGCGAAGCCCACCTCTTCGTATGTGTATTCTCTGTTGTCGTTGTTGTTATTTTGTTGTTGTTGTTGTTGTTGTTGTGCAAACGGCGAACATCGTATTTTTCTGACAGTCTACATCCCGTCGCAGTTTACCTCTGTATAGGCAAAAAAAAAGTATATAACAGCAACCAATAACCACTGCCGCTGCTCGCTGAGCCTTTATAACGCTGCGCGTAAGTATTGTGTAACACAGTGTAGAGTTGAATTAACACGGGACGGCTTTGCGCAGAGAGAAAGATACACCCAGTGGATGTTTTTCACGGTTTTTCCGATGGCTTTGATTGTTGATATGAGATTATGACGTTCGGTTCTAGTTTAGATTTTTTAGATAAAATTATTGTTTATTATACGCTGGAATTTGTTTGTAAATTAATCGTCAAACATTTCTTTGAAAAAATTTACATTTATATTACGAAATTTATCTAAAATTTTCTAAATTTATCCAACGATTACGCAACCCTCCGAAATCCTAAAAAAATAATCCCCTCGAGCTAGCCGAAAGTCCATCCGAAGTAAGGAAGGAAAAAGCGAGCGAGCCGGAGCGCAGCATCGCGCTGATGCAACGTCAACTGCCTCGGAATTGCTTTCATTCCGTGAGGCCGCGTGCGCCCGAGACAAAGTAAAGTTTCCCCTCTTCGGAAACGAGGCAGCTCCGTCTCTCTCTCTCTCTCTCTCTCTCCTGCTCTCAGGAAGGAGCGCGCAACTCTCCCGCGGAGATGCGATCATTAAAATCACGAGCGATTAATCACGGACGACAAAAGCAGATCTCGGCCGCAAAGTGGCCGAGCGAGAAGGAGAGAGAGGGACAGAGAAGAGCGGCTTTTTCCTTTTCTTCTTCGTGTCCTCTTGTTCCCCCGGCCGCGACTGCTTGTTTTAGTTCCGAGGAGCGGCACACGCATCGCTCAAAACGCTGCTACGGGATAATCGTTTCTTATATGGGGGAGATTCTCTCTGCGCAGAGTCGCCTAGACTTACTTTTCTATATTTACTTTTTTTTTCTTTGTTGGCTGATGCGCGCGCGAGCATAAGTGACCGTGTGGGATTCAATTTATTTTTGCATTATGAAAAAGTGGAGTGTAATAAATTATGTAATTCTATTTTTTATTTTTATAAATAATATAATTATTATTTCGCTAAAGATGTCATTTGGAATATGATAATATTAAAGTTAGTTTCTATTAATTTAATCTTTAAAAATTCGAATTTCAAATAATTAGTATTTCCCGCCAAAATTTGTCTACGTAACATAACTCTTTGGATTTTAAATAATATCACTATTTACTCTGAACTCAGTAAAACAAATTACTTCAAACCAGGAATGATACCCCCAGCATAAAACTCATTAACTACGCACTCGCACAGAGAGCCACTTATGCGTGCGCGCGCGCGCAGCCGATAATGAAGTGTACATAGAGGTAGCAGTACATAGCTTTTGTATATAACTACTTTGGTCTCTCGCCGCGCTGTCCCGGGAACTATACGCGCAAGTATAATCCTCGGGGCGGCGCCCGGCCGTAGCTTGTAACTAATTTGTGTTTATGTAGCAAAATAACACCCGCAACCCCCCCAACGCGCGCACCAACCAAACCGCCAAGCTCTCCTCTAAGTCTAAGGGCCAAATCCAACTAATCACTAATACGCCAGCGCCTCCAATGGCTTTTGAGGCTCGAACACCTACGCTCTACCTGATATCTCACCTTTGCGCGTAAGTATTGGTTTTTACTTTGTTAAGCTTGACAATGAAGTTTCTTGAATTCTGGACTTTTTTTTACGTTTTTTGATTTGATTGGGTTTTTGGTTAAGGGTTGGAATTGTGTGAGGATGAATTATGAGAATTTAAAGAAACGTGATCGTCAAGTTACAACTTAATTTTCATAGCTTCATAATATAATTTTTAATGCTACGTTATCTTTTTAATACTCTTTTCAACTATTATTAATTATACTTACTTTTATGATAATTTTTTACATTTTAATATTAGTAGATAGAGAGGGTGTGCACGATTTTTTTGATAATTATTATTAATTATTTAGTTCGTAATATTTTGGTGTGATGTATATATATGCTATGTATTAATTAATTTTTTATAATTTATGAATAATTTATGTAATTAGTCAATTATTTATTAATACTGGTTAAAGTAGTTTGTGGAATGTTGTATTATATTTTGTTGTAAATTTGTTGAATATTTTATATTAACCTTGTTAAAAGTAGTAATTTTATTATAGAAAGATATTTTATTATTTCTAACAAAAATTTGTTTAATATATATAAAATTTTATTAAAAGAAAAGAATCCTTAGATGAAATAAAAAATTTGGTTTTCAATAATCAAAATAAATCTTCAAAAAAATTTTGAAATTTAATTTTTACATATTTTATGACTTGATAAAAAAAAGATCATTTTTCGCAATATCAATAAAGAACAACGTACTAAGTGTAAATAAAAACTTGTATATTTTAAATTTAAATTTTTTTGAAATTAAAATTTTTGTATAACTTTAGCTCATCATATTAAAAAAGTTATCCCTCTTTCGCCCTAGTGTTATAGTTTTTGCTATTATAATTATGAACTACTCAGTATTTGTTGTTTGATTATTATACTTTTTGAAAATTTTTAAAACATACTTTTGTTAGAAGCAAATTCTGTCGGTACATATAATAGTTGGAAAAATTAGGTTGAATTCGTGGTAATGATTATAATGATACAATAAATGTTTAAGTTGCACAGTTTTTGTATTCTAATATTACATTATTTTAACGTTTCTTTTAATTCGTAATCATCACTTATTTTAGCACTTTTTACAAACAAAATTTTATTAAATTCACAAAAACATCCAACTATTATATAAACTGCACCCAAGTACCGTAGTAGTATAACCGTTCTGCACTTGTATATTCATTGTACACTAGATTAAAAACTGTACACACCACAGCCTCTCTTTCTCTCTCCCCCTCGCCCCCACAACCCACCCCCCTCTAAAAACCCTCTCAAAAAACCACTAACCAGAGAGCAGAGCAGTAACCCACGAACGGAGAGCCCAATAGCTGGAGAGATGTGAAAAAGGCTTCGATTATAGGGCGACCGAGGTCGGGACAGCAGCGCGTTCGTGACGACGGCGAGCTTGATGAGAGGCCTGAAGGGCGAGCCCGGCGAGCGCGGACACCACGGGCCCAGGGGCGAGCCAGGCCCACAAGGTATAGAGACACTCCAGATCATCATCCGCAAAAATTCTGCAACGCTCGTGGTGGCTGGGAAACTTTAACCGAGATCCGATGCATAAACAGAGACGATTAACATTTATAGAAACAGACGCTCGTTTGTGCGTTCGACGACTCTTTTTTTTTTTCTATTTAACCATTGTAAGATTGTCGTTTGCAGGTGGCTCTGACCTGTATTGGAGGATTTATCCGATGCTTTAGCGAATAATAATACTGCGCTTCATGATTTTTTGAAGGACTGTGGCTTGTGGATTTTAAGGGAGGTTGTTTTTGTTTGAATTGCAGGACCGAAGGGAGACCAGGGCCCGCAAGGCTTGCCGGGTGGGGATGGCGTCAATGGGGAAGTTGGTATCCAAGGTCCTCCTGGATTACCTGTAAGTTTTTCAAGTTAATCGTTAATTACATTTTTTAGAACGGATTCTACAGTTTTGTGAAATGTTGTTTTCTAGTTTGATTATTAATTTTATAATTACTGTTCATAGGAAATAATTTGTATAAAGCAAAATTATTATTATTATAAATTATTTCTCAGAAAATAGTTCTTAAATAATTTACTATTATTCCTAAATAAATGATTCAATTTAATTAGTCATTTTGACATCTAATTAAATTTTTAACAAATATATATGTTTTATAAAATGTTCTAATGTCTTATTTTAAAGGGCCTTTCTGGACCTAAAGGAGAAAAAGGAGACTATGGTGATATTGGACCTCCAGGACTTATGGGTCCTCCTGGTTTACCTGGTCCACCAGTTAGTACTTCATATTTAATATTTTATACTGAATAATAAAACTATAATATTGCTATTAAGCTTTATTTAATTTTGAATTTAAATAAATTAAATTCACCTTGATAGAAAATTATCTAATTTCATAAAGATATTTTATCACTTTATATTTATAGTTACGAAATAATTTTTAAAAAATATTTTATTATTTTAAAGAATTTAATCCTTATATTTAAAGTCTACTGACATTATGCATTATTTTTTAAGGGCTATCCCGGTCAAAAAGGTGACAAAGGTGACAAAGGCGAATCGGTATGTTGAAATATCTAATAATTATTATACTCATAAAAATTTTCTTGATAAATAATTTAAACTTAACTTTCTTTTTCATGATTCTTTGGAATGGGATTCACAGAAGTACAGAAAAATAAGGCGAAGACAGGTAAAGCATAAAAACTTTTAATTAATTTGGATTACTTTCTTAAACATAAACAAAAAACCATGATTAAAAAATAATTATAATTTTATTTATATTTAGGGTGACAGTACGTTTGAAGTTAATGCTGGAGAAATGTCGGGTTCTTACGTAAGTAACATTTTTCATTTTTTTAAATAGGATTTTTCGAAAACTTATCAAGTATTTTGCATATATAGATTGATGTTAATAAAAAGAAGTAGGTTTATTAACATTAAAGTCCGAAAAAAATCTTCAATAAAATAATTTTCTTTTAAACATTTTTCTGAGTGGTAAATGAATGTAATTTTTGTTGTACAAATACAGTATCTTTAGTTAAGACTTTATTTTAAAATTTGCTTTAAAATGGATTAATTAAAAAGTATGTTCAATTTCAATTTTTATGTTCAGAGGTTAATTTTTTTTTTTTTTTTTTTTTAATTTACTGTTATAAATAAAGATCTTTGAAAAAAAATCGTTTTACAATGTAAGTTGATGCCATTTTGAACCATCTATTGAAGCTTTTTTTATTTATTATAACGAGATTAAAATTCTTCTATAATAATCTTTTTATATAAAATTTATTGACTGAAAGATAAAAGAAAATAAAGGATAAATAATTTAAAAATATATTAAAATGAAAATAAACATTATATCAAGGTGGCTTTAAAAATTAAAATACTAATTCATTCGCGTTCTATTTGCAGATTATGGGACCACCAGGACCGCCCGGTCCACCAGGTACGGCAGGACTACAAGGTCCGCCGGGCATCAAAGGAGACCGGGGCCATGACGGCGCGAAGGGTGATCCTGTCAGTAATTATGGTTTTTTTATCATCCTTTTAACTGATAGAAACTTTTACGATTAAAAAAGAAAGAATATCGCGCGTACGGATTTTCAACCTCGTCGGCTACTTTGCTCAGTATACTGGAATCAAAAGAAAGTTTTCTCATTAAAAATTGTTAGTTCAAGTCGTATTAAGTCCCGCCGTGAATCGCTACATACCCAGTGATCGTTTGATCGAGAAAAAATACATTTTTATTGAATTTCAGTTCATATTAATATTAAATATTTTGAATTATTACACTTAATATATTTTTAGTAAATTAAATTAGTATCCCTATTGTTGAAATAAACGATCTTAAATAAGTCATAAATATATAAGTTTCCAATGATTTAGTTAACTTAACTGTTACAACTGAAAATACATTTCTCATGTTACAGGGTGAGAAAGGCGCTAAAGGAGATCCTGGCCCAATGGGACTACCCGTACGTACAAATCAATATTTTAAAATTATTTAAAACTAATTTGATCAGTATTTCATAAAAATGATTTATTAATTAGATTAGTATATGTTATTGTTCATTTTTTCAATAAAAAACAAATTTCATGTAATCAGAAAATTCGGTTTCTATATAAAAAAAAAAGTTAACTTTAAAACAATTCTTTGAATTTTAAAATTCAAATATGAAGTACGAGGAAACATATGCATATACTTTCTTGTTTTTATTCATATTAAATTTTTTACCCATTTCGATCTCTAATAATGATGCTAAGCCATTATAAAGTGAAAGTTTTAATTGATCTAGAAACTTGACTTTTTGGCGTTATAGACTGAAAGTTTCGAAAAAGATCGTTTTGACAAACCCAATTTTGACTTTGCAAAGTTATAACTTTTAGACTTTGAGGTACACTTATAATTCAAATTACAAGTGTAATTTGGTTAATTAATTTTAAAAATTTTATCGTTCAACATATACATTCTTTTTAAATTGATTGTTTCAATACAGTCATAAAACAAAATATTTTGAATGACTTATTAAAAGATAATATTTAATTGAAATTAAATCATACAAAGTTTTAAAGAGATTTATTATGAAATTAGAGATTAAAACAGATATATTTTCTATTTAAAAATTTTACATTTTATTTTATTTTTAGGGACCGATGGGATTACGAGGAGAGTCTGGAAGACCAGGAGAAGGAAAACAAGGCGCCATGGTAAGATCGAGGATCTCGTACTAGTAACAAGCACCATTACATGCCTTCGTCAATGAATCACTCAGATCCAATTGAATCGTTCCAGTTTGTTTGACAGTCGTGAATATGACAATAATTCTCGCGTATAAGTTTTTGACTTAAAAATCATAAAGGGAATGTCAGCCTTTTTATACTGTATCCTAAGATGTTTATTTTTTTTAATATAATTTTAAAACTTTTTTTATTTAATCTATGAAGAACTCTGATATATAATTATTTTTGTAGAAAAAAATATATTATACTTCATCGTTCAAAGAGCAATATTTTAATGATTGAAATAGGCACTGCATTCCTTTTGTGAAAAATCAATAAATTTTTCTTTCAATTGCTCGACTGTTTAATCCGGCTTTTACTTGGAACTTTTGCTGGTATTACACTTCGATCGGATACGAAACCACCAATTAAAAATGTTAAAATTTTGAGCAACGTTTATATAAATAATAAATTATTGAAACGATGAACCAATTTCATTTCGCGAATGTAAATATTTATAGAGAGTCACGCGAATCTCTCGGGCGTGTATAAAATAGAGCAGAATTAGGAGGGTGACTTTGTTTCGTCAAGTTTATGCATATACATTTTTGTAATGTACCGGAAATCAAATATAAACTTATTTCGTACACACTGGGTATGACTTCTTCAAGACAATGAGTTTGTGTTTGAATAGTCACGAAAGTACATTTTGCAATATCATTTATTTATAGTCCGACAGATTTTTTACCGCGTTTTTTATTCGTTTTTTACACGTATGTAGTGCTCGAAGATTTTTTTTGTTTGTTTTATAACTAATTATATTTAACTTAAGTAAAGACTGTATGTAAATAAATAAATATATTTTCTTTGGAATATAATATTGGGTCGTTAAATGATTCACTTACTTCATATTTTATTAAGCACTACATTTTATCATAAAAAAACTTCGCTGCTTATTTTAGCAATATAGAACATTTAGTAGAATTTAAAAAGTACAAAATAGTGAAGTCTCAATGCCAAATCATAAAATAATTTAATTGATGTATAAAAAATGTAGCCTTTGTATTTTACATAATTCATGTTTGAGTTATAAATAATTATTTTAGGCTAAAAAATAAATTATAGTTTTATATAATAAAGTATAGTTCCATTATATCTATCGAATAATTTATATAATTATAATTAATATGCAAGAATAGCTTGAAAAAGTAATAAAAGTATTTTAACAAAAAATTATTAACAAATCAATAATTGTTCAAAAAATGTCCTAATTTTTTTTAGAAATTAAAATAATTTTCACTTAAATAAAATTTTAAATTGAATTGAAATTATGAACAATTTATTTAGTTTTATTATAAGTAAAATAATTTTTAATATTTATAGATTATTATTACATACTTTTCAAATAATTTAATAAGGTTAACTTTAATTATTGTTAAAGATTACTACTTTTTTAAATTTCTAATTTTGTTATGATAAATATAAACTATTTATATATAAAAAAAGTCGATTATTAGATAAGTCTTCAAAATTAAAAAAAAAAGCATATTACCAGATATTTTGATTTATTCATTAATATAATAATTATAAAATACGATTAGCAAAAGTTATAACATAGAAAAGAAGCATATATTTTCACTTATGCTATATTTATAATTGGTATATGTACAATTCTTTAAAATATCATTTATACTTTGTAGATGTTTTAATGTAGAAAATCAGATAACTTGAAAAAATCTAATTATTAAAACAATATATGATTTGAAAGAATGCTAAATCCAATATAGTTACTAATAATTACAAGAATAAATTTTTCATTCTTATTAGAATTTTTAAAAAATATCTAGTTGTCGTCTAGCTGTATCCGTTAAAAATAATAAAATGGGGAACAGTTTATTAATAATTGAGGTAATTGGATAAAAATTTAAATCCTTATAATCATTGGCAACCTACAAGACTTTAACATCCTTTTCATATATTACTGTTCGTAATATAATTAAATTAACAGAATAGATAAAGTGAATAATAATAACTCATAAATCGGAGTAATGAAATACATTTTTGCATCAAATAGTGTACTTATTATAAGACTTGCATTATTGATAAAAATTAGAAATTTTAAATAAACAAAGAGTACACTTTTCTTCTATTTCCTTTATTATTTTGCTTATAATCATTATTAATCAAAACTACTTATTTAAAATTAAAAATTATGCATAATGATTTTAAGACACCTTAAGATTTAAAAGCTACTGCAAACTTTTAATCATTGTTTTAATTCTTATTAAAATGAATAATTTCTGCAATTTTTACTGAATTTTCCGCTCAAAGAAAAGCTTAAAATAATTATTAATAAATTAATAAATATTGCTAGTAATTGCTTACACAATTAAATAATAAATCACTATTAATAGGTAAATTGCACGCAGACTTAAGAGCACTAAAAGCATGAATTAATAAAAGTTTCCCTCCTATTTGGCTCACAAAGAATCGCCTTAAAAATATTAGCAGTAATTATTTTCGAAAATCATAATTGGCATTGTTGACTTACTATATTGTATGAAAAGAGAACAGTAGTTTATTGAGAATTCTGCCCTTTTATTAATAAACGGCTTAAAAAACACAGGTTGGCGCGTGGTGATGATCCGACTAACGACTAACATGGGATAGGTACTACAAAGATAACCGACAATAACCTATCTAATGCAGACCGGCCCGCGGACTCAGGCGCAAAGAACCTATGACGTTAAAAAAAAATAATAAAGCAAAAAAATGCGTCCGAGTCTACTCTCTAAGCACGTGTTTTTTCGAGAACGTTTTATCTGTAACCCACCTGCAACCTAAAGAAGGGAAAAAATCCCGACACCTCGAATATGCGTCAGATATATTTTGTCACGGATCCCATAATCTTATATATAAAATATATAAATTGCGCCAATGTAAAATGTTGCAGGAATCGGCGTGTCTCTCGCTTTAAGGGGATATGATGCGCTCTAAATTTTCTAAGATATATTTCATGTTATATAATTAGAAATGGAAATGATACATTAATTTTTAAGGTTCAGACCACGAACCATAAATCGTATTTTGCAAAGCTAGATCTTTCAAATATTCAAGTACACTTTTTGAAATTCACTTTATAAGTTATATAATAAACTTTCGTACCAAATTTGTTATTATGACATTTAAAAATTTAAAAATAGTAGAGGTTGTTACATTTTTTCATGCTGCACGTAACGAAAAATATTTTTTGATATGAAAAGGTTTCTGCAATAATATTATTAAAATACTTGTTAATACAAATTTGTAATTTTTTAAAAAATAATTCTGCTTATAACAATTTATTTTACATATTTATTATAAACATTAGTACATTAAACGTATTATAATATGGTCAGAATGAAATTATGTAACAATTAAAAAATGTTTTTAAAACACTTAAAATTTTTTAATTATTTATAAAAAATGACTGAGCTCTGGCGCTATATCCCCACTGATACCTAAAAATTTAGAATTACATGAAATAACAATTTATAAAGTACCTTTGTATATAATTTTTCAATATTATCAGAAGAGTATCAAAAGAAATTTGTTAAGAGACTTAACTTATTTTCTATTTAATTTTATTTAGAAACTACTGAAAATGTAGAAAAAAAATTAAAACAGTTGTGTTACTTTATTACGTTACGAGTAATTTACTAATATTTATACAAACTTAGATAGTTATAGAGTTTTGTAATGGCGTTAGTAATATAGAAATTATAATTCTTATTTAGATAGTTTAAATTCTGTTTAAGAAGTTGTTCAACTGAATTTTGAATTTAACAATCCAAAGTAGAAATTGTTTGTAATGTCGTTTGAATACTTTTTGATTAAAACCAATCTTGAAAATATAAAAACGAAATTGTTGTGTAATTTATATAATAATTTAAATTATCATAGCGCAAACATGAACATGTCTTTATAGACATAAATATAAATATAAGAATATATATTATACATATATTTTTGTTGAAAACAACCAGACTAGAAGTAGGCCTTCGTGACAACAGAAAACAATATTCGCGAATAGAATTCTTAACGCTGTAACGTTATAAATATTTGCGAGATATCAATTTTTGACATACTAGAAAAAGTGACACGCCGATCTCCTCGGATCGACGATGTTATGAGCCGTGCATGCGATGTGTTTGTACCAAGATTAGAAAAACACCGTACGTTCTCTAAAAATAAAATGTATTATGTAAGATTTAAGGCCGAGAATAGATTAGCAAATCATGGGAAACTCGAATTCATAAGTACTTATAATTTTTCATCTCTTTTGTAGCAAAATTTTTGCAGCATCATAAGCTAGATTTCTTTCAATTTTAATACTCAATGTAAAAACTAGCTTAAAATTTATCAACTTAAATACAATAATTTTCTGTTGATATTGCGTTTTCTGTTCATCATTTTTATAAAGCAGCAATTTAACATACAACGGAATGCAAGTATTTTTAAATTCGAGTATCGCGTGAGAGCCAATCCGTGTATTCGTGTGATGTGAGGAGGAAAAGCGATATCGTGTTTTTTATACGCTTGCCAAAGTCTATAATATATATTTTCGAAAACCCTCGACGAAGCAGCTTGATGATAATGAATGCGCGAATTATACAAAAAGTATTAAACCTCTTCATGTCAGCTTAAAAACACCGTGACTTCCAAGTTTGAGATAGATGTTAAAATATGACATTATGCACATTAAAATTGGTAGCTAGATAATCTGTTTAAATTTTTTCAAATCAACCTAGGATTTAGTAATAGATAATTATTGCCAAAATTGTAGTAATTAAATAGTATGTTCAAAATATTTTTCTATATTCTTACAGTAGTGTATGTGTAACGTCATATTTTACTGTTTACGTCTCTGTATGTCCGCGCAGTTTCATTTATGAAGCTCAACACTTCTGCGCTTTGCTGTTGTAACGCGATTTTCGACATCAATTTTTTCGACTTTAAAAACAAAAAATATCACTGATATAGAGTTTAGAATTTTCTCAGAAAAAAATGTAGTTAATTTTACAATTTTAATGTTATAAAACTGCACCTGAAATTGAATTTTTAAAATTCACTTATCGTACGACTCTCAAAATTGCAACAGTTTTTTAACATTGAAAAAAATTTGTACTTACGCAAATTTAGAAAAGAAATAAGAATATCTTTCGTTGATTTTCGGTGTTTCTTCGTTAATACCGACCTTCGAAGCGTTGCATACTACTGGAGCCTAGTTTTTTCAATTTGTACATAGAATTTAAATGCTTGGTCATACGAAATGCGGATTCGAAGGTCAATAAGAAAAATAGTAAGAATCTTGTAATGTTGAATACATTCAATATATTCTTACAATTTTGCAAGTTCGAGATTGAGAGAAAAAGCGGTCGAAAATTGCCGCAGAAAATAAAAGTTATTTAAACGGCATAATCACGCAGGGCAACGCGACATATCTTCCGTCGACATTCCTGAAATTTTTAGTTTGAAACTCTAAAGTTCGAATGTACTTTTATACTTATAATTATCATAAGAAAAATAATTTTGAGATTACTAAACTCTGCCTAATTTTCATAATATTATTAGAGGTTTTATTAATTATAAACTATAGTTTCGTAGAAAACAATTTCAAGGAATAAAATTCTAAAAATTAGTAAAAAGTTAATAAGAATTTGAATAAAAAATAAACTATCTCTGCTTTTAATCATGTTTGTGTAAAATATTAAAATATACTTATACAAAATCATATTCCATAACTGATATAGGTATAGAATCATTTCCATACATTTATAAGATATGGATTTTGTACTAAAAAGTATATTTTACCTTTAAAGAGTACTCATTATTTATTAATTTTTTAACAGAACTGATACTGCCAAGTTTAACATAATGGCTCAAGTCTGATTTTCAATAGCATTTAAATAAATTGTCTAATTTTTTGTCGGAATATTTTGACCTTATACAGTTACAACAATTATGAAAACAATCAGGAATGGAGGCTCAAAATGAGTGTCACCGAGGAAAAGTGCACACTTAAAAAATGTCTAGGCTCACGACGTTCCTTTGCATCGGGTTGTTCACATGAACCTTTAAAAATAAAAAATAAAAAATGAAATGTGCAGAAGCAGTGTAAGAATTTAACGAAAAAGCGATAATTTCACAGAGGGAACGAGAAATTTGCCCGCTAAGCGACTGAGCACACACGCGTGCACGGCATAAGGAACGTGTAGGGATGCGAAAACAAGCTTTTAACGTGCCTACGGCCTGTTTGCAAATTTCGTTGCTCTGTGTGCAAATTTCTTTGGCAGCGTGCGCGGATGTACTTAAGGACAATACGCAGAAAGAGAAACGGGAAAAAAGAACACGAAACAAAAAAGATTAAAAGCGTGCACGTTCAAGACAGAAAATTGGCGTATGCGAATGCGATTTAAGAGTATATGTACAGATGAACCGTTTTAGACGCGATTTTTAAATGCTAATTATTTTTTTGTTTTAATAACATAACATTAAGGAAGTGATCGTTATAAAATAATTATATATATTAATTTTAATTGATTTTTTGATTTTGGAAAGTACTAATTTCTTATTACTTACTATATACTAATTTTTTTATTATTTATTATATCATTAACATTGTTTTACAGTATAATTACTGATTTAATACAATTTTTAACTTAAATGTTATTAAATATTTTACAATCAATTGTTTAAACTCATATCGTAAAATGTGTCTAAAATGATTCACTTTTAAAATCGTACATAAATTAATTAAAAGTTTAATGAAACAAATAAGAACTTAAAATCAAATTAAGAAACGTTACAAGCTCCTCATCATTGCAACGCAATATTTTCCAATAATTACTGGAACACGCTTGAATGCTACGTATAAGTATACTCTTGAAGAAGAGCAAAAAATGTGAAAAAAAAGTATGCGAATTGCCTCCCAAAGTACGCGCCGTATCCAAGACTTTGCTTGTATATATATATTTAAAAAGAAAAGAGGAAGTACATAGACGATAAAAGAAGAAAAAATAAAAATCTCGTATGCAGCTCTGTAATGTTCATTGTAATTTAAGTACTTAAGCGACTAGGCTAGAGAGTTAAAAAAAAAAGACGAGAAAGACGAAGGTAATGAAGGAAGGAGAAAATTGAGCATCGCCGGGATCCGATCGCATATCCCGAGTTTGTAAAATACAGGACTTAAGCGTAATGTAATCAAACTACTTTATCGCTGTAGGATAAATCGTAGACTTAAGAGTTTAATGTTAATCGAAGTAAGAGAGCAACATGCGTAACGAAGAAGAAGAGGAGATGAAAAATAAGCCAACTCTCGGATCTCCAGGATATGAAACGATTATAGACACACGACGTATATATATATGTTTGTTAATTAAACGATATTTAAATGGAGAATTGAGTATATTATCTACGAGGACTTTTGGCGACTCCTCTGCGACGTCCCTCGTTATTTGCGAGAAAAGAACAGTGAAAAGAAAGACACAACAAAAAAGTGATGAAAAGAAAACGAGAGATCACACTTATTAACTTTTGTTTCGAACAATGTCCTGATTAATAAACAGAATGTGCATGTGCCTGAGGCCTTATTGCTTTTACAATGAACCTCTATTAATGCTTTTACCTTTTTTTACGTACCTTTATTTTATTTATTATTATTTTATTTAAATTTCTTTATTTTCTATTGGTTTCCTTAGTAGCTACATTATTTGCTTTGCATTTTGTTATTCAAGTCTAAGCGCCAACTTGAGATAAAGTCTGCCTTTAAATTTACGTTCTTTAACTCTTTGCCAGATAATTTTTAATTTTTATTTTCCTATGCCTTTCACTTTTACTTTATTTTTGTCTTATAAAAAAAAAAAAAAAAAAAAAAATTGATGAACAAAGAAAAGTATAAACGAAAAACGATGGGTCGAACACACACGTGTTGATTTGCTGCGACCATACGTCACCACGATCCGTGCGTTCTGAGAAATTGGAGCTTACTCACTCTCCCACGCAACCAGCTATACTCTTATTGTAGAGAGCATTTTGGAAGGCGGGTAAATATGTAGGTAACATAGGATTATGCTGGTTCGCTCCCTCCTTTTCCAGGTGAAGCCATATTCTCTTTACTTTTTTGATAAACGGTAGTTTTATTGTATACGCACTGTATCACGTAAATAATTTTGACAAAAATATAACTTTGTATCTAAGTATACTAAGAACTTTGTATCTTGTGCGTTTTTTGAATTTTCTTGCTTACTTTACTCTGTTGTTTTACTGTTTTTCAATTCTACCTTATGTCTGTCTCATCCTGTAACATTTTCTGATGTGCATACAATTTTAAGAATTTTTTGGATCAACGAAGAAAACTGCAAAAGTGTAATTAAAACAAAATAGAAAATTAATTTTATAGATTATAAAAGATTTATTAAAAAAAGAATTCTTTGAAGCACTTTTCATCTTGAGAAAAAAATGTAATAATCATTCGAACATTTTATAAATTATTATGAATTACTAAATAATTTTTAAATTTCCTTATTCGCTACGTTTCATTCAAATAAAAATGTTAATTGAAAAAAGAAAAATAATTTATTCCTTGATCCACAGAAAAATTAAAAAAATTGAAGCATCAGGGAAGTAGCACCAGTTGAAAGTGTTACTCCTCCATTCATTTAAATCGAGAAATCACCTATTACATAACGCACCCATATTCGACTCGTCGATTGCATTTTGTAAGCGCGCCTCTCATAATGTGTATCGTCTCTAAAACATAGCAAACATCCCCTCATCATCTACTGTAGTCTCTCGAGCTCTCTGTCTTATCTGTCTTTGTCATACATCACATCTGTGTACGTAATTTATTCGTGTGCGTGTGTGTGTATTTTCTTAAACATGTATCACTCACCTTTGTATACATAGTTCGGCTGCGAAACTTTTATGCCTTCATAGTCAGTAAAAAAGACGACTTACGCGTCTTATTAGACTCGTGTGTGAGAACGAACATCTGTACTACTTTCTTACCACCATTATTGTAAACTTTGCATTGTATCTCTATCAGTTGGTTGTGCATACATACTACTTACTATTTTTTATTTCATTGATTTTGCGAGAGCAATAGCCTCCTATTTTTTCACCTCCTTGTTGTTTCGTCGAAATTTCATTTGGTTTCCTCTACCTTTCAGGGCCCGCCGGGATTAGATGGTATGAAGGTAAGCATCCACGTATCGATAGATAAATATTCTGTAAATATTTTAAACAAAATTATTAAGATTTATTAAAATTTAATTATTACATTTCAGGGTGCGCAAGGTGAGCCTGGCCTGAAAGGAGAACGAGGAGAAACAGGGTTGCCCGTGAGTATCCTCGATCAATTTTTTTTATTAATTACTGGCAAAAATACATTATTTTAATTAAAAAAATGTTAGTTCTGTCAGTAAGTTATAAAAAGATCATTCTTTTAGATAATGGCTATTTTTTTTTTATTTTCAGGGAACTGACGGAATTCCAGGTTCAGAGGTATAGATATCTTCCCAAAATCGTAAAATATCTATTGTTTCGAAGAATTTAGATAAAACAAGTCAAGCTTTAAAGTAGAAAAAGTAGAAAAACAAAAGTTGCACAATGCATGACTAAAAAATATCCGGCTTATTGTCCTATAACCATACAATCCTATCTAAATAGAGTAAAAGTAAAAAAAAAAACTAACGTTAAACCAATGTTTGTGCCGCAACAATTACAGGGCCCCAAAGGCGAGAAAGGAACGAAAGGCGAAGCTGTAAGTATGAAACAATCAGCATAAAGAATATAGATTTTAACGGCAAAATGAAAATTCAAAAGAACCATTAAAATTCCGGTACCTGAAATATTATTATTGGCATGAACGACGCAGCAATGAGAAAAATTCACCCATGTTATATGCTGCCACCAATGTCACTAGTCGCAAACTCATTACGATTATGCGACGTGTATAAGAGAGTAGACATGTAATTTTTTTTAAAATCGCGAGTACGTTTAAAGTTAAGAGAAAAGAAGTTGGTTTAAACAAAATTAATTTGTAGACCTGCATCGTCTTTCACGCATCTCTCGAATTCCTCGACTCGCGATGGAATCCGTAACTGCACTCTTTTATCTCTAATCGTTTATCTTCCCTTGAAACTTTACTGAATTCTTTCACACATTACGATAACCATCTTTTGCATCAACGCGGTTGTTTCGTGCCTGGCCTTTTTTGCACGCATGGAGTCTTATTTATCATTTACTTTCTAGTTTCTTAAAAGTTATATTTAAACAGTATTTTTAAGATTGTTACGCAATTTATGTAAGGCTCTTGAGGAAATTCTATATTTAATTTTTATCATATTTAATTGTTATCTATTGCAAATAGAGACTGAGTATTCAGTAGTAACGATTTTTGGTGAAACTAATTTTTCGATTATTCTTTAAAAAAAGCAGAAATTAATAAATGTTTACGCTTGATAAATTATATTTTACTAAAAATTGCAAAACAATGTGATTATTAACCGATAGATAAATTTAAAAATTGGAATTAGTGTTGTCGAAAATCATTATTTTTATATTTATCGAGATTTTTATTTCAATTTACATACCTTCATCAGGACTGTAGCTTTAAAATTAAATTTTTATTATAACCTTAATTAAAATAAATTATCTTTTATTCATCTACATCGATTCAATTATACTTTTAAATTAAACTTGTTCCAATTACTCAATACAAGCAATTAAATAAAAGCATTTTTATTTATTAAAACAAATCAAATTATCTCTAAATCAAAACAAAATTACTCGATAAAAATAAATCCATCTCTTTCACCCAAACACCAAACAAACCCTCAAGAGTCTCACATAAAAGGCTTAAAAACAAAGCCGAGCGATTTGCGAAAAGGAAAATGAGCCGGCGTATATGCATATAAGACAAACCGGCTCGGGCGATGCGCGCCTACCGATTGGCAAACCTCGCAGCGAAAACGTATACGCGCAATGAAGGCTTGCACGCTTCCAGGGACCGCAGGGCAAGCGCGGCAAGCGCGGCGAGAAGGGCAACAAGGGCGAGCAGGGAGTGCCGGGACTTGATGCCCCGTGTCCGCTGGGTCCAGACGGCCTGCCACTGCCCGGCTGCGGCTGGAGGCCACCTCAGGTAGAGTTGAATTTCTGTTATTCTGGGTTTGTTTTTGGTTTGTTTGGAAGGGTTTCTTTGGGTTTGGGGAAGAAAAGTTTTGAGAGGGGGTTGTAGTGAGAGATTATTTGGGAATATTGCAATTTTATATGTTGGTTTGGAGGCGATTTCAGTCGCCTTTGTGAATTTATTGTAATAAATTGGTTTCAAAACTTTTCTTTCTAAAATGATATTTTAAGAAAATTTTGCAAAAAATTCCTTTGGACGTCGTACATAATAGTAAGTTTTTCTTAGAGTGGTATTTTTAATAAAAAAAATAAATGATTTCAGTAAAAGTTTAGAATAAAACCGTGCCTAGATAGCAATTAACTTAGAGAAGCAAAATAGCTTTCAATTAAATATATACAATATTTACATACTTTATTAATTCATAAATACTGGAAATCGCGCTTGAACTAATTATAAATGTTGTAGTATCTTGTACATTGCATGCTTAGCATATTATAATTGTAGTTAATTGCAGTAAAACAATATATATTAAAAATAATTGAATTTACTTAGTATTTACTAACAAAATGTGGTATTTTAATAATTAATGATACAGCATTTTTTATAATTAACAAGTTGAATGATTGTTTTATAATTAGAATATTTGAATATTGATAAACGTAATTATGTTCAGTTCATTTAAAATTTATAAACTTAATCAATACTTATGTAACAAATTTTGCTTGTATAATTCTTTAATACAGTGTTGTATCTAAATATCAAAGAATGATAATCGCGAAACAGAGTGAAAATTTTATGTCCTTAATATCGTATTTATTAACAAATTAAGAACATAATATTTATGTAATTTATTCGTTTTAACGTGATTTTAATTTTTTCATATTTAAAAATACCTATTGAATAAAAAATTCACACTGGTATACTAAAAATTTGAAAATCAAACTGAAACCAAAATTTACACTTTTAACAATCACCTAAAAGCATCAAAGTATAAACAATGCTGCGTCAGGAGAATACAATTAGGTAAAGGATTTGTAACTTTTCCAAAACTTGATTTTATTCCAAAAACTAAAAACGCTCAACAGATCCACAAACCTATCGATATTCTCCACCAAAAAGCAATAACCCCTAAAGTGAGTAACTCTAACATGGTGTGTGGTGCTTTTTTGCCATCCCTTCCCATCCTCCCTCCTAGAACATGGCAAGCACAGCTCCAACGGTGATCGACGGTCCAGAACCCGCTGAGACTGACTACGACGAACAAGATCAAGAACATGAGCCCGATCAGGATCAGGAGCACGAGGAAGAAGAGGAGGAGTTCCCGGATGAGAACGGCAACTACGCCGAGCAATAATCCAAGCGCGATCTTTTTTAATTGACTCACGAGCGAAGCGCCGATGCCTTACCCTTTACTACTACTACTACTGCTACTACTACTACTACTGCTACTAGTACTACTACTACTACTCCATTAGTTTAACAACATCGTCATCGACATTTCTCACCTTTCACAAAAAAATTTAAGAAAAAATGAAAAAAAAAAAACAAATAATAATTACAGATTAATGCCAAAATGTGTAGACTAATCAAAACCTAACGTTTGGGACTCGCTAACCGTGGTAAGGTCATGAGGTTTCTTTAATCTTTGTAGTTTTTTTTTTTCTTTAATGCGTTTATTTGTGCTGATTTAATATTGTTTAACACTGAGTTGCATGCTTATTGGGATTAGATTGGAAAATATCAATTAACATCGTTTATTAATAGTAGGATTTTAGAATAATAATATTTTATCATTAATGTTATATTAAGTTTAAGAGAATATGTTTTTTTTGTATCAAAATAATTCATTAATTTTTATAAATTTTGACATGGTAGATTGAAATATTAAAAATAATTTAATATAATCAAAACTGTTAAGATTATTATATGAAATTAAAAATTCAAAACTTAAAGAATTTTTTATTTTATCTTTTTTCTGACTTTTTAATTTAAGTATTTTTATTACTTATTTAATATTAATAATATCTCGTTTCAGCCAAAGAGAAATATCATACATGAATGGCTAGAAGAGGAAGAAAAAAGAGAGTGAACCATTAAAATCAAAGCAGTTCCATTTCCATGAAAGCCCTTGAAAATCCGTCATTATCTATCGCATTTTTCATCAAACTCTAAAATCAACATAATTAACCAAGATAAAATATTTAATGAAAAAGAGAAGAAACTTGCCAGTAAGTGTTGTAAATAAATGTACTTACAGTGTTAAATGCCAATAGTGTGTGTGTACATAAAGATATATTGATAATACAAGAAGCACAACAAGAAATACAACAATAAATATAGTTTAATAATTGTTAATTAAATTAATATAAAACAAATATTATTAAAAAGAAATAATCTATAGAGGAACCAACAAGATCAATGTTCAAGATGTTCCCAAGTGTAGCGTGTTCTAGCGCTGATATCTTTGATACCTCAAGAAATCATCGGTATTCATTTAGTGCCAGTGAATAATAAAAAAAATATTTATTCTAAAAGTGTTTATAGATTGTATTCAAAAGTAAAATCAAAATTTTTGTCATTAAACCTTTACCATGGTGACAAAAGAACTTGTATTACAATATGTGAATCTAATTTATTTATACTATTATGATGCGAATAAGTATGATACAATAGAATATGTGAAACACACCCTTCATTTTGTAATCCTTGATTGGACTAGAAGGAAAAATCATAGTCACAGGGACACTAAAAGAAAAAGTATTAGGCATTTTAGATAAATAATTGTTTATATCAGTTTGAAGGTTAATGTGTAAAAACTATTGCCCTATGCTCGCCTTTATATACATATATAAAGAAAGTAAACTTATTTTATTATATTTTATTTAATATAATGGCTATGCTATAAATATATATATATATATATATATACTTTAAGGTCCTATCAAAGAATACTCTAAACTGAAAATATTCATTGCCAATTTAGTATAACTAGATTTGAAATTGATATTAAAATTGTAATATGTAAGATAAATGTTATAAAAATTTCCTACAGTGTACATCGTAAGCTCAACTTTACCAATTTGGTAATTTTTATACAAACATAATTTAATGTCACATAGCATATATTCTCAATAATTACTTGTGGTGAATGATATAACATTCAGCCGAAAAAAAGAAAAAACTGTGTACACATGTCAATAATAATCATCACTAAAATATTAAGTCTCTGTGTATATCACCTGCAATGCTGGACTATTTTTATTTTTCATATTTTCTGTAAAATCCGTAAAAGTGTTATAAATAAAATGTTATTATAAACACTGTACAATTATAAAAATACAAATTAAATTCTATAATGCATTTTCTTTCTTTACACCCTCCTTTTGAATCTTATAAAAAAAAATTCTATTATTTAAATAGCTTAAATTTTTTAAGATACTTATGTACATCCTCCTTAGGATAAGGTTTTACAACTAAACATGTTGGAATATTCTCTGGCTGTTCAATCCATAATTTGTGACTAATATTGTTTTCTTCCAAAGTTGTATGTAAAGTTTTTAAACTTTCTTCATTTGGTGCCTGTAAAAGTAACAATGTTTCTTAATTTTTAAATTATCAATGCAAATTTACTTAATAATCTATTTATTTTACACTAGTTTAGAAATAATGTCTTATCTATTTGATCACCCTTATTCATCGAAAATCAATATGTACACCTTTCATTTTTAGAAATAATTTACCACTATAAATATTTTTATTTTAAAAAATTACTTAAAACAGTAGCCTATTTTATATCTATATCAAATTGCTTTTATAATATTTATTAAATATATAATTCATGATTTAAAACATTTAAATTCAAATTATTGAAATTATTACAGTAGTTTTAAAAAACTTTTTATTACTAAAAACCATCTGATATCATTAACATAAACAAACATCCTTGAAAAAAAATTAAAAGTATCTTATGAATATGTATGGTTTAATTAAAGTTAAAAAAACTTACTTCGAGTACTACTTTGTGCATATTATCCAAGTCTGACAGGTAAGTTTGAGTATGGGGATCATCATGAAACAGATGAATTACTGCACTGCATGCATGGCATGCTTGTGCAATTACAGCTCCCACAGGCCACTCCAAAGTTTTTAAAAGGTCTCCTCGAACAACAACATACTGAACTATTCCAGACATTCTGAAACAAAGTTTATTACATATGTAATTAGATTTTTTATTAGCTAGTTAACAAATTTTAATATATACTTGATGTAAGTGGTTACACCTGTATGCACTTTAAACTTGTTGTATGTTAATTTATTTAATTTTTTAAGTTATCAAATATTTTTTAATGTTTGAAGGTTAAAATGTTAGCTATTTTCACATAAAAAAAGGATTAACTCAAAATTAAAATTTCATTTTTAAGAATTATGTTATAGTTACTTACATACAACTTTTAGAGATAAAACGTAAACAAATCAAATAGGTTATAATTATTATTCTGCTAGTTTACTATCTCTGCTACCGGCTAGACACCATCTACAGCACAGTAACAGAATACAGATCATGCTTACAACTATAACCTCGTCTTATGTGGTATTCATATCACTTTAATTTATTTTCTACTTTACCGATTTATGTAATTTCAGTGATCTATGTTATCAATTTTTTATATTTTTATATTATTATAAATTTATAAACTATTTCAATAGTAAATTCATGCAAATAAAATTGTAAAAAAAAAAATAATTATATATGATTTATAATAAATAATTTTTTATGTGACCTACGAAATTAACCACGTAACTCTATTTCTACGTTCAATAAATTGGCGTTTAATAATTTATTTTATTCTAAAATTATCTAATTCCTGGTAACTAAATAGATGGTGATTATTAAAATCATTATATTAAAAAAATGAATCCTTAAGAAAATAATTAAGATTACAATTTCTTAAAATTAAAAAATGACAAAAGCAATAAAATGTATATGTAAAATAAAGATGCTTTTCAGAATCAGAAAACTGTTTAAACAAATTTGTAATCGTAAATATTTGTATGTATAAACCGCCAGAATAAAAATAGAATACCTGCGTACAAAACAAAAAATAATTATTTTTTGTGGATTTAAATATAAAAGATTGGTTTATTTTATATTACTAAATTATAAAAATACTGGTCACTGCGTATTATTACAATACAAATATCACAAATTTGTTTAAAACATTTTTTCTTTTAATCATTAGTGTTTTCTTATTGTATGTATATTATACCTTGTTGGTTTAAAAAAAATTAAAAGTACTCTTTTGAAATGATATCGATAGTTTGTATCAATAATTTATCTAATGAATCATAGGTCATAAAAAAGTTTTTTCATTTAATCAATCGAAGTATCTATCTTTTTGGGGAATACTATCCTTTTATGAAAGTCACGTATATATCGGATTATCTATTAGATATTCCATTATATCAATCAACTTCACTTCGAAAAAAAAACAGCAGTTACCTTTATTATTCCTGAGTCACAGATTTATAACTATATTATTTGAACTAATTTTTTATACAAATATTAACAATCCATTAAAGTTTGCACTGTGATGTCATCTATCAAAAGTTATCTATTATACTAAATACAAAAAAACGGTAAAAACATCTATAAAGACAATATTTAGATTAATTATTTATGCTATAGTATAATGTTTTCAAGCTTATACAGTTACAAAGATTGCAACTGAATCACTAAAATTATCTTTGACTAAATATTCGTTCGAAGCTAAAATTTCTGATAATTACACAAGCAGGTGTAGTGTTATAAAATGATGCAATATAAAAGAATGCGCTTATTCATCTTTTTACATTTCGATTTACGGGAAGTTTGAGTGGTAACTTGCTGTGTAGTGATCGAACTTAATTGCAAGCATTGTAAGCTAATATATTTAATTGGTAATGACCTGAAATTCCGCGCAGAATAATTACTACTTAAGTAGCTGAGAAGTCTGAACAGACACGGAATGTACCTACTTATAAAAGATAATAATTACATTCGATTGTATGTATGTGCGTACATACATACTTACGGCTAATTTGTACTGAACAAAAGACTGAACAGTAAAACAAGGTGATTTTAATTTCAAAAATATTCAAAACATTTAAATCGTTTAGTAAATTGAACTGTATTTTTATTTGGGAGACATAATTAATCGAAAGTTGTATTCTTTTCAATTAAATTAAGACTGTAAGTTTACTATTTATAATTAAAAATCAGTACTTTCTTAAATAGATAGATTCTTGGTTCTGGATATAACATTATGATTGCCATTTTTATTCCTCATATTTTACTACTTAAAAAGAATAATAGTTTAATATTTTATTTTTAAGAAATTCTTTTACTGTTGAAAACAATTAATATAACTGTAAGAAGAAAATAAAAGATTATATTGAATATTTAATTTATGATCTACAAACTATTGTAAATCATGCAAAATTTAGCGACCAAATCATTAGAACGTTCTTTATTTATATGCTATAAATTTAGAATCCCAAAACTCGATCAATGTTTTACAATTCGGAGTTAAAAAATAATGAATATTCAGATAATATTTTTATTAAATTGTTTGGATATGCACACTAAATAACAGTAACAGATGAATAACCTATCTATATAACAGAATTATTTTCTTTAAAACTATTTAAATATCATTTAAAGTAGTAAATGTAAATCTTATTTCTAAAAAACTCAAAGTGAAATTAAATTTATTGCATAAGATGTATAGATTCTGTGTGATGTGTACATTGTCCAATAAGTATAGAAGTAGAAGCACACCGTGTCTAGCCAGACAATAACTATCTTATAATCATAATACTTCTTTTATGATTACAAGCATAGGTAACATCATTTTGAATTTAAAGCGTTTAAATTGAAAAAATTTAAAGAAAAAAAGAATTTGCAATATCAGCTTTTTGATTATGAAATAGTTGAATTCTGTATTATCGATATTTAATTCAACGACTACATCAATGCTGTGTAGCATCTTTACTGTCGGCAACGACCATACTACGCTGAAAGCACCGGTTCTCGTTTGATCACCGAAGTTAAGCAGCATTGGGCGCGGTTAAGTACTTGGATGGGTGACCGCTTGGGTACCCCGCGTGTTGTTGCCTCTCCAATAATCCAAACCCATTTTTTTTATTTTTTTTTTTACAAAATACTTACGAAGTTTATATATTGATAATTTAAATCTATATAATTCTGTATAATTGTAGTATATTGGTTGAAAATTTTTTAAATAATTAATGAAGTAAAAATATGATATACATTTGACTTAAATTTTTATA